>KE590392.1:16744-29265 GCA_000443045.1 Phytophthora x cambivora | reverse complement strand
CTGCAGCTAAAACCCGCCACTCCACACCCTGGTCGGTCTAACATGAAGCATTATCCCCAATGAGTGTGATACTTGGAAAATTTTGTCATTCGAACAAATGCTAAATATCAAACTCGTAAATACTTCCATTTGACTGCATCGATATACGAGTCATTGCTCTACGGGTGCGAATTATAACTCTATTCCTTCTCTCCAGAGACCCATAGAACTTTGCTGCTCGTGCAGAAGTACTACCTCGGAGACGCTGACCCAGCAGCGCTTGAATCACGTACACTCTTTCGCCGTCTTTGTTATACATCCGAGATGCCCCCTTCGTTATCTTGCGGCCGCGGAAAATCTCGGGAATGTTGAGAGAAAGCTTCGGTTGAACCACATTAAACGTGGCGTGACGTCCACGGGCCGAATAGCGATGTGGCAGTTCGACACGATACGCATTTTCACCGATGCGTTGCTCGACTGGAAATGAGTCGTACCACTTGGGCAGTAGTTTGATGCAAGTGAGTCCCGTGCTGGATCGTAGTCCGATTGGTCAAGTTCACTGCTCAGCCCTCGAGAGTCTACGTAGACCAAGTCACCAACCTTGAATGTGCATATTCTTCTTCAAGTCGGCGAGCATCTTCCAAAGAGAGAGACGTGAGAGGTTTAACAGTGGGCTCCCGACGCACAATAGCTCGCAATTCGCCCTGCGGATTCACTATCGTGCTCACTGCGTACGAATAGCGAAAACGGCGTGGGTTAGCTTCTGGATTTTGCTCGAGGTCATCCGATTCGGAGGCGGATATAACTGCTTGTCTGGCCGTATCTGGGTCCAGGTGAGGAGAAGAAGGCGGTTTATTATCCACCGCGAGTAGTGCCGGCCCCAACAATGGTGGCCTCGGAGGTTGTGGCGGTGGCGGCGTCAGCTGCATTACCGGCGGTTCCAGCACTGGCGGTGGTGGAGCCGTCGCTAATTCCAGTGTCGCTGGTGCTGGATCCAGCTCCGGCGCCGAGAACTCCAATCCAAAGAAACTCAGAACGTGTTCTGTTGGGATAGTTGCTACGGATGCATGGCGTAAATACGCCGTTATTACATCCGCCATTTCGTGCTGGGGCACCCTGCGTTCACACAAGACACGAGCTTGTGTATGTGTGGTACTACCAAACCCACACATGCATTATGCACCACCAAGCGCACCTAGGCATTGCATCCAGGTGTCAATGGTCGGCGCTCGCTCAGCGGACGCTGGTTGTGTTCTCTTCTCTCGCAGCCCGGTCTCACCATGACGGCGGTTTGATGTTTCTGACAACGGGGATGACTACTACGCCGTTGAAAGTTTGGTTGTAACATTTAGTAGTACACTCACTTCTATGGAAAGACGTCGGGTTGATAAAACCCGAAGCTACTCGAAGATGGTAGATTAAATAACAGTCATTTATTCAAGGCTTCGGCCGCTGCAGCTCACGGTACTGCTGCTGTTTGCTGCTACTCGCGACGCCGTCCAGAACCCGCGCAAGCCCATGTACCAGGTTTGCAACATGGAACATCATCGCCTCCATCCTCGATGACCATTACGTGTACGCGTGGCCACATCGACTCGCTGAAGAACGATCCGGTGTGTGCACGTCCCTTTTGCCCCATTGAATAATTCACTATACTTATCTCGGAGATATGTCGAAGGTATGTTGCGACGAGCATGCAAAAACATTGCAACGATCTCGATCTTAGAAGATACTATACAAATCAGTTGTATATAATTGACGGAGGCTCCGACATCTTCGGGACATTATGTTTTTAATACATGTGCCCGGTGAACTAGGGGTTATACACAGTCATTTGTTGCTTGACCTGCACGATCGCCATCAACTCACGGCAAAACCCACTTGTAAACTTTGGATCTCGATCGGACACGGTCGACTCAGAAAGGGAGCAATAACGAACAACGTGGTCAAAGAACAATCGGGCTGTATTCTGGGGCGCCGAGATCCTTGGTGGTTAGGCTGTAACACGTCCTATTCGAGTGTCGGCAGACAACCACGTAGATTTCATCGAAGCCTTCCCTCATGGGTAGTGCTGGGACAAAGTCCATAGTCACGGGCTACCAACAATGATCTGGGTCAGGAAGAGGTTGAAACAAACCGTTACGCTGCCGAGATCCAGACTTGTGCCGCACACAAGCACCACAAGTCGAAATGTACTGCACAATATGCTCACGCATCCCCGGCTACCAGAAGTACTGGCGCATATCCACCATGGTTTGTTCAACACCAGGATTTGCAACAACTGCGGCATCGTGAAAGTCGTGCGTCAGTCGGAGCAAATTAGGTTGACTTGAGGAATGCGAATGACTCGAACTGCGTCTTCCCTTTTCACGACTAGAACGACATTGAGAAGGTCGTACTTGTCACGCACTCGTTCTTCACGTCGTTGTAGCCCTTGCAAAATTGCAACGCAATCATTGCCCTTAACGTACGCTGCCTTGACGTCTCGCGCACACCAATCTTCCTCCCCCATCACTAACGTGATGCATGGCCGAATGACGTCACGTCCGTGGACGATGGCAAGAAAGCCACGACTCCTTCTATTAGAAGCTGAGCAGCTCGAGTGACAAATTATGTCTTAAATACGAATGAGCGGACCGTCGTGACGCGAACTGGGCGAGAGAGAGTGTTTGCAACAACATTTGAAGCCCCCTTCTTGTGCACAAGCTCGAAATTAAACTGGCAAAAAAATCAAGCCAACGGGCCATCTTTGGAGACACGTTGGGATAGTGCAGAACCAGCGGCACGCAGAATTGTCTGTGTGAACCACGAGCTGGTCTCCAAGCAAATAACGCCGTTATCGTCCGACACAGTGCTTAATGACGTACAGCTCTTGTTCATGCACGGCCCACTTGCTCACCGTGTCTGACAACTTATGACTGTAGAAACTGACAGGGTGATTGAATCAAACAACTTGTTTACTGAGCACACCTTCAACACACGTCTTCGAAGCATCTGTTGTGACTTGAAATGGCAAGTTCATGTCTTGTAAGCGCAAGATCGGGGCCGAGATGAGCGTCTTCTTGATTGTGTTTAATGTAAACCCTTGCTCTGAACCCCACTTCTACTCCATCGTGCTCTTCAGTAGTTCAGAGTGAGGCAAAACGAGGTCGGCATAACCGCGCATGAAGCGTCAGTAATATTCAGCGAGCCCCAGGAATCGGTGCAAGTCCTTCACTGACAGCGGGCGTGCCCAGTTTTCAATCGTGGCTGTGTTTTTTTTTCAGGATCAACTCGAACCCCCTCCCCACTCACAATGTGACCAGGGAATCGGATATGTGGCTGATTAAAATGACACTTACTTGGCTGTGCGTAGAGTTGCTCGCACCGCAAAACTACGAGCATGCGACTGAGACGAAGCGGGTGAATGATTTTATCGTCCAGGATGTATAGCGCGCACATGGGTTGGCTAGCTGGTATTCCAGAATGGACCAGCCCCGGATAACTCGAAACACACAGTAGAATGACTTGAGTCGGCGTGTGACCTTGTGCAATCCCTATAGGTGCCGTTTAATTCGGCGGACCGTCTTTCAACCGGAAATGTGACAATCAATTAGATACAAGAATACAGAGAACTTCCAAGTTCTTCTCAATTGGGAAATCCCGAATGGAGGCAAGCTTACGAGCAAAGACCTTTCTCCAAATAACCAATCTCAAAATTACCAATAACAATACAGAGTTCGTATACACAATATGCAGCCTGTCAACCTTACAACCCGGATGCAGGGAAATCCGGGTTGCCCAACGCGCACCATCCTCAAATGAACGAGGGAAACCACAAATACAATACTAAAACCAGCAATATAACTCGGGTCTCAGGGGGTGATTGCTACAACATCCTGAAACTGCAGATGGAATATGAAATGCGAGGGTCCTCTCTCGAGTGTCCACAGGCAATTTAGAGATATGAAATAGGTAGACCAACCCGAAAGCAGCCTTTTTGGGTACCTAATTTGATTTGAGCGTGTAGTTGAGAGTTCCTTGTGCGGTTGCACGACCTTGGACGTCCGCTCCCGGACCTTCCTTTGGGTAGCAATTATCTGGCGTCATCGTCCTCGGTGAATATACTTCCCAGAACCACTGGTAAGCAAACACGAAGTCACTTGGGCTCTAGAAGGCGAAACAAACTCTGATTATCTCTTCTCTCTCTCTCTCTCTCTCTCTCTCTCTCTCTCTCTCTCTCTCTCTTTGGCTATCATTTCTTTCTTTCTTTCTTTCTTNNTTTCTTTCTTTCTTTCTTTCTTGGTATCTGGGTTTTCGGCGGTCTCCTCTGCTCGAATCGCATGCACTCCTCCCGGATGACTGGGTTTCAGTATACTTGGGGCCATGTTGAACTCGGGGAGGGCCGCTCACTCATCATGTACTGGCGGCGGTCTTAGGCGATTACACTTCGTGCGCTGGCGTGCTGTCGCCACTTTATTGGCTTGTCTCGAAGATCTCTGGCTTAGGTGTGACACTATTTGGACCTTGGCCTCAGGTTCGCATGGGTGCCTGATTTGGCACTCCCCTGGATTGTCATTGATTGGTCGGCTCATACTTGGGTACATTGCCATCCGGGGTGACATCCATCCAGAGTGGCATTTTGGTCATTCTGGTTGTCCTTCATCATTCAGGATGTACGAGATGTGCTTTGCCTGGGCTCCACTTCATTCGTAGTCGTCAGGTCACACTCCATGCTCTACTCGAACTTGGCCGATTTGCGTCTCTTGGGATTCGAAACAGTGGTCTTCATCTGGGCTGTGGTGGTTGTGTTTCTTCAGGGTTGCTGCAGTGTCACTCAGGGTGGCTCGATCTTGAGGCATTGGATGATAACTCGGTTCGAACGGGCAGTCCGCTTTCCGGGATACATTCTACCGGAAGCGATTGGCCCTTGACAGCACTCGTTCGAAGTCACGGGCCTGATATACTTCCATCTTGCGCCCCCGCGGGAGCAGCTAGCAGATCGCGTCGCACAATGTTGTGCGTCGATCCAGATTTAACCAACCGTTTCAAACGCCTCTCTTGCACGAGAGCTTCCACAAACAGAAGAACATATCCTTCCACTTACACCTTATCCAAACGGGGCTCTATCGCACAGACAGATGTGTCGATTACACTTCGCTCTTCAGGAAGATCTCCCATCTCGAACTCGACCGGACCTTCGCTTTCAGACTTTGCACATGGAGATTCTGATTCACATTGCTCAACGGATACTCCAATTACGTTGAGCTCCGGAGTTTTTCTGACGCTTCTTAGGGCAGTCTGCGATGCGGTGACCAGGTTCACGACAATAGAAGCAGAGTCGTTCGCGGCGGCACTCCTCGAGTGATGGGCGAGTCGTCACTTAGGACATGTTCATGGGTTCAGGTCCTTCGTGACGGACGACTGACTGTCGACACCCCCTACCCACCAAAATGCGCTCGCTCGGAAGCTTGGGCTGCTGAGATAGCTGCCTTGTAACAGACTGGTTCCAGTTACGTAGGCAGATACACAGAGTTGCATAAGTAGGTAGGTTTGACATGGCTACATGCACAAAAGTAGGTACAGGCACACGGCTAGCGTATGGACTGTTGTCATTACCTGATTGGGTGAAAGTGGGGGGCATACCCATTTCAACCAAGCAGACATCGACTTAGATTTGGGTGGTTCTCAAAGAGAACGACAGGCCTCCGCCCCGTTCCATAAGTAAACAGTTAAATTTGCTCCAAACCTAACACTTGGTTCTACTATTGCGGGCTTCCTCTTGCATCTATAGTATACGCTAGTGACGGTACTCCCTACCCCGATACACCTGGTAGCACTTCGTAGTCCTTCAAATGACCAAGTTCGAGATGAGTGAATCCTTCACTGTCTTCAGTTGCACGGAACTTCGAGCAAAGCTTAGCGTGGACCGGTCCACGCTAAGCTTTTTCTCACTTGTTGTTTGTTTGGTGCCTAACCATTCGCAAGCCAACGAAGGGTAGGTAGCTTTCCCTGATCAGTCCAACACTCATGCAAAGATCGTACACATAGGCATGGACATTTTGATATGGGATTCCAAAGGCGATGGGGCATGGCGCATGCTCACGTCTTAAACATTTTTGAGGGATCATGACTGCCGCCACTCATTTCTCGCGCTCATTTCCAGAATCGCCGCGTGGAGCTTATAATATAAGCTCCACGCGACCATATTATGGTCTTCAAGACCAGAAGGTGTGACCTTATGAAGCTCGGCTGGAAGGCGAGCTAGCGATGAATTTCCAATGACCACACCTATTTGAAGCCTGGAAGAAAGAAGCGAAGCAGCGTTCGTGGGCAAGACTTTTATGTGGACGAAGAAGAACTTGTGAAGCACCTGGACGGCATGAACATGGGTACCTATCGGCACAAGCTCGGCTGTCTGAAATAAGAGTGACATATTTAATGGTCGCTTTGTAGCGGAGCGCAGGGCGCGAAAGCTGGACGAGGCTGTATCGACATCGACACCGTCGAAGGACAAACATTCAACGTGTGTTGACGGCGCACACGAAAGAAGAACTGACAGTCCATCAAGAAACGGTCACAGCTGTACTCCTGCAGAAGGCGAGGCGGATCCGACGCAGGGGTGGTTGCAGCACGTTTAGCTATTTGTCTGGCACTAAGTATGGTGTAAATGGCTTGTATCACATAGCACCTTTACCCCAGATACGAAGTAATCGCAGTAGCGACTTCGGCAACGCTGCCAACACACTTTGCTTCGAACCCGAACAGTCACCCAATCTGCAAATCGTCCAGCCCCAGACGAAGAGGCAACGGTGACGGCTCTCCAACCGAGCAAGGTGCGTCAAATGTGTGCATGCATGTTTCAAATCTATGATTAACTTGTATGCCCATGATATCCAATTGATGTAGCTGAAACGGCTTCAGCTGATAGCATTTCAGGAGCTGCAAAATTCATATTCCTCGATTCAGATGGCAAGAACGATGAAGGCACTGGCTGGGATAGCGATGAGCTTACTGGAGAGAATGATCTATACTACGGCATTGACGAAGACGGAGCCTCACAGCTGGGGCTGAAACGTGAAACGGTCCTGGCGGAAAAGATGGCGAAGCGAAGGTAGGGTCGGTTGACCAAGCAGACGCCGTATGGGTATCTTATGGAGTCTTATGAGCCGCGGTCTTGGCAATGTATGTGGATTATCTAATGTTGTTTAAAGGTGAACATGGTTCGACGCCACAGGCGTTATAACCTGCTTCCACGCCCTCAGGTGTGTTTATCTACTTTATGCAGACTGTACTCTCGAGTGGTCCTTGGGATCACTCGACTTTTTGTGCGTAAATTCTCTTATCGTGAACCATGCATCCTAACCGATTGAGCTAACGTGCATGGAGGTATACTGCGGAATCAAGAACAGCGAGTGGGCGGAGGTCTTCCCGATTATGACGCTGGCTTCCGCTGTTGTGTATAATCTTCATAAGGTATTTGGCTCTGCGCGTCTGCTATGCGGATCATCGTGAGTGACCGTTTCTATACGTCAGTACCCTTAGCGCTGCTAAATGCTAATACATGTCGTGCTGCAGGCAAACTCATGTAGATGCAGCAGTCGATCTTGTTCCGAGACTGCAGTTGGTTGAATAAATGTAGCTGGGATGATAGTGGCCGTCAGGAGAATGCATTCGATGGACAGTACTGACGCGTAAGCGGGACTGGCTGCAGATTTTGACAACTGGATGCTAGGCCCTTGTAGCTCACGGTAATATTGGTCTTAATTGTGTCCGGTAGCGACGTTGGATTGAAGTGAGCTCACTTGAAATCATAACAGCCGCCGCTCCCGTTGCCGGAACATCCGATTTGGGAGATTGACTTCACGCAAAGTTTGTGTCTTGAACTGGTAGCGCGGCCAAAACATCTGCAGGTACCGATGACTCGCTGCGGGACTTTTCAGCTCGGCGCGATCGATCCGGGGTCTGCCGGGGGCGGACCCCGCTTTGGTCGCGTGTTCGACGTGAGCGGCGGAGATCGAGAAGCTTAAGCAAGTCTTCGTCAGTGCGCAAGAAGTCGCCTCCGACTAGCCTTGCCGCGCAATATAAAAAAAAGCTTCGAATCATTCTGAGCTTCGTTTAGACCCAGAACGCCAACAATTTTCAGCCTAGCGCGTCGGTGTCAGGAACCCCTTCGTATCGATCCGTAAAGTTGAGAGCACTATCAATGAGATCGATGACATATTGATTGTAGAAATGTAAAGTAAAGACGTGGAGGCATCTCAGTGTGATGCACACGTCACTTCGAGGCGTAGCTGGAGTGGCTGCTCGAAGGCTGCTTCTCTCCGAAAAATCGGAAAAAATGACGTTGGACTCGTGGGCGTGTGCTTGGTCCCATATATCGGCTGACTGACAGTGCATGAACGACAACCATTAGCTGCCAACAGACCGTGACAGACCGATGGGAGTGACAAGAAGGGTGTGTGGCCAGACTGTTGCATGCGTTCAAGTACAAGTTGAGCGGACTTACCTGTGAATTTCGCGTGACTTATTGATCGGTGAACTCGTTGCTGTGTGGCCATCGGTCGACACGCTCCTCGCCTTGGTTCTGCCTCATCGTCACTGATACCATCCGCTTCCATTATGCTTAAGTCATCAAAGATCCGTGAACATTGAATCTCGGTTTCCGACCGACGTGGTCGCTTGTCGAGGGTACGATTATGTTGTCGAATGGTCTTGACATCGTCAACGTCGTCATCACTCGACGTGGTTATGGATTCGTCAGGGAGGAGAAGGGTCTCAGCCTGCAGCAGAGAGGAATTGGCATCGCCACTCGAATGGGATACTAGCGGGTCGCGATACATATCCAGCTTGTTCTTCTTACGAGAACCTTGTAAGCAGTCCAGAATGTGCTGACGGCGCTCGTACACCGCGCTGATGTCGTGGGGCCGAACCAACGAAACAATATTGTCGGGTATGAAAGGAACCGTGACAGTCGAGTGAGCCGAGGAGGGTAGGTCGCTGTCGTTGTTGCGTCTCGTGCGGCAGGCTCCAATAACACTATTCTGCTGTCGAAGTAGCTCATTGGGTTTACTGCCATATCGAAGACAGACGCTCCAACTTGGAGCGCGTAGGTCATCGGGCCCGGTTTGATAGCTCGGGGTGGATCCTGAAGCTTCAACGGGACAAGTTTGGCACTCCATATGATGATCAGATAGGGTCCGTCGGTCAGAAAACCGTACCGGGTTGCCACCATGTGCGTCCACAAGCCTGTTTTGGGGCCACTTGGTCGGATGGACGCAACGGGATGCCCAAGGTACATTCCTGGTCCGAGGTTAACTTCATCTGCGTCGACAATTTGCAGTTGTAGCGTGTCGATGGGCACCGAGAGTTCCTGGCTGTCGTCGCCATCATCGAGATCTGGGGCGGCCATTCGGGAAATGGCGTCACTTCCGTCGAGGCGATGGACTTTCACGTAGCCGAACTCAGCGAGAGCAGGGGAATAAGCAGGGTCGATAAAGGCAAGATCGCCAACCGCAAGTTTAGGAGAAACCATTGTTGAGCTGTCGAGCGGACGCTTGGGAACTGACGTAGCTGGGGGTATAAAATGCGTTGACTCCAAAAGAAAAGCCGGAGCTGTACTTTATCGTACTTGGTGTGTTCCAGCGCGCGGGACCGTCACGACGTCCGAACAGCTTGGTGCAAGAGCGCTTGTCTGTTCTTATCGTGATGGAGACAAGTGATGCACTGTCCCCAGCGTTGATGGGTACCAAACCCGGCGCGGTCCAATATTGTAGCAATAAGGCGGCAACAAATGGTAGCGTTCTGCGGTCGATCTTTCGTTTTGTATGCATCTCTTCTTTTTCTTTCACTTGAAATGGCTGCTTTCTTGGATGAAGAAGACTTGCTGCTGTATCGCCTCGCGAAGGCTAACTCTGATTCTGTGCATAATACGTGCGGCTGAGCATGGCGTCATGCGGGAAGACCCAAAATCAGCTGCAGATACGGTTCAAAACCTTGAAGCGAACTTACGGCAACAACTTGAATCATTTTCTAGCTCGTTTTCGCACGAAGCAGGGAGCACCAAGACGCCTACAATCCCAAGCAACTATCACCCAAACCGCTGCGTATATTCAAAACGTTATCGCGACGATATTTGCCTCGGGCTCACTCCCATCGAGCAAGATCCCCAGAATGCCATGCTGGTGAAGTTACCCCGGTCGGTGTTTCAGCGGTGCTTGCTGCAATTTTACCACTTGCGAGTACGGATATCTTCGTCGACGTTGGATCAGGGATCGGCAATATCGTTGCTCAGGTTGCGATGGAGACTCATGTGGCGACGTGCATTGGAGTTGAATTTCAAGCCAGCCTCGCGGCAGTTCTCGAATAATTGATACGCAAAGAAATCATTAGTCACCCAAGTTTAAGCAAGGTGGCGATTTGCAGAGATGAAATCAGGAACCGGAGCGCGGCGACCTGTAGTGTCATTCAGCAAAACTCTGTTCTGTTCGCTGCCAACATTGGTTTCGAAGCTGCACTTGAAGATGTTGCAACAACACTTCCACGATTGAAGTGCGTGATTGTCATGGGAAACATATGCCCTCGTGTACCGCGGTGTTTGTCAACGTGTATTTTGCACACGTTGGTAGCTCAAACAAACATTTATGGTGTTAGTCTCGTGATCTGGAAAACAATACATAGCTTATCAATATTCCAGCGTTCTGGTTGTCGAGCCGGCATTTCAAGCTGGTGACGTAATGTCAAGAACGACGAGAATGCGCACATCATTCGCTTCATATACGCTCGTTGTTTGTTGCTCGCATTCCCTATTTCTGTTGAAATGATTTGAGGACGTAACGTCAGAATTCACATAGTCAGGGAAACAAGACTCGAGGGCGTCCTGGCAGAGATAGTGATCAGTGTCAGCGTCTTATCCGCATAAACTCTGGTGCTCGCAGTCTACTGAGGGGCAGCATTATTGTTGCCGCTAAAAGAAAGCGTAGGTTCACATCTCAAACTCACATTTCCGGTGCTCGTCAACTATGTCGAGACAAGCTCGAAGGGAAAACACTACCAGTACGACAGGGCCTACCAGGAGGGCCTCGTCGCGGCAAACGTCGACGAAAATCTGCCACGGAGGCTTCGATTACACAAAAGCATGGCCTTCAAACTCGAAGATCGTCTTCTGTTGCGGCGTATATTAAGGTACAGGCTGCAAGACCCGACTCGCATTACGTTCAACAGGTAATGGCTATGAACTGGCGAACACGCACACTTGTGTTCAACCGCGTGTACACACACCTGCGATCGTCGATTACACCACTGCCATAAGGTATCGCATCGACAGTGTGGCAGTAACAACAAAACGCCATCCGGTTCTAAACGAACCAAACCCGCGGGAAAGCCAAAAACCGATGGCCGACGCTGTCCTTCATGAGCTGGATAATCACGCTCGTGTCTGCCAAGCAAATATCGCAGAGAGGCTGCTTCAAATTCAACTGGACACGGTGAAAGAAGCCTCGACTTTGGTGTCGGTACGAAGCCCGTCCATGAGATTTGGAAGCTCATAAGTGCTGAGTTCTATCCGCCAGACTTTGTAGCAGAGGAATAATCTTGACACGGATGCTCGATGGAACGAGTTTCTGGTAAACGTCCCAGATGTTGTAGCCTAAGCAACAAATCCGTGATGGTCAAGAGCGGCAAGTATTGAACGCCTCTCTTCTCGCGCAAAAGGCAAACGCACGACGGTTTTACGGTTTCGCCTGGACCATGCATATCGACGATATGCCTGTCTGTCGTCCTTAGACGTCTCGTCGACAAATTGAAGCTGTTCTGGGTAGGAGTAGATTGCTTGCTGCTTGGCCTTGTATTCATCAACCTCTCGCTGAACGTACTCTCGGGTCGCTTTGGTAAGAACCTTTCAGCTCATGTTCATCTCGAAGTTGAGGACTGGAAAGATTACCTAGCTCTGGGAATGTATCACCTAGAAAAGACTTCAGCTCTTTTAGGCAAAAATGTTGGATTCTCTTTCACGTATTGGTTAACGCGGGAGACCACCTCTAAAGGCCAGTGGGAGGAGGGGTTGGCGCGCTCCTTCTCCTCCTCATCAACACCAGTTGACTAGAAGAGATTGTACCAGCGCAGCACTTTAGGCCTAAATATGTTGCTAACGTACCATACACTGATGCTTTAGATATCCATACGAAAGATGGCGCGCCAGCGAAAGTCGTTGGTGTACGTTAGGACAGCCTGTCGTTTCCGAAGTGAAATGGCGACTGAGAGTGGGCAAGGCGCCGTCGTTATGGGGGTATGCTAAAAGTGCCAGAATTGCATATGTAAAGTGCAATTTTGGCGACAATACATTAAATGCTTAATTCGCAGTTCGAAGAACTGTCGTTAGGCGCTGGATTCCGGATGTCATCGAGTAACTTTGCTGCAACATTTTGACATCAAGTAACAACACCCCGGTTGCTAATGCGATTAACATATCGTCCGCGGGATTTCGGCCAATGAAATTGGATAGGTCTAGCCAAATACCGACAAAACTAACTGCCAGTCAACGTAAAACGGGCGTGCATGATAAA
>KE590369.1:0-11268 GCA_000443045.1 Phytophthora x cambivora | reverse complement strand
CTACTCAACATTATCCGCGCTCGACCCGATCTCAACGACCAGCTTGAAGTTGCACTGGACTACGCAGCCTATGCAATTCGAGCAAGCTACCACTCAGTACTGCGCGCTTCACCTGCACAGTTGCTATTTGGCGAAGATTTGATTACCAGACAGCTCCATTTCGCTAACTGGAGCTTTCTCTCTAAACAGAGGTTCGCTGCGATAATGCAAGAGAATGAGCGTGAAAATATCAAGCGGATCCAGCACTTCTACCAAGTCGGCGACCAAGTGATGCTACGAGTTCCTGCTCGTGACCGCAAGAAGACCGAGGAAGTCGCACGTGGACCCTTCCTCATCAAGTCCGTTTACGATAATGGCACCGTGACACTGGACACCGGATCGACGGAATCGCGCGTGAACATCCGTCGTATTTTTCCTTGTTGAAGTGTGCTTCGCCATGGAGGAGAATGACATGCCAACAGTCATCCATCTCACCNACTTCACCCTGTTGCGTCTGGGTTCAACGGATATCAAGACTCACCTACTTCACTAGGTTGAATAAGATCTTTAGGGTACGCACGACAGGGGTGCATATCATCTGGGCTAGCTCGTAAGAACAGCGGAGCGCTAGCCGCTGCATCTCAATATCATTCAGTTCTCAATTTGATCACAAGGACTCAAGTGGGTTGTCACACAGTTACCGCTTGTCTTTCGTGCCCTTGCCTTCTTCCCACTCCTTATGATCAGATCGCGCGTCCACTGCACTTCCTCGTCGCTCGACTACTCGTTGGCGGAATCGCTGGACTCCGTTTCGCTGTCCGCGCGTTCTAGGTAAAGCCATGCATATATGTAAGGCACGCGCGTCATCATTCATGCTATTAATGCAGCTGTAACTTACTTCGCTTGCATCGTACCGCGCACACAGGAAGCCGCGCAAGTTCCTTGCGAATCTGTGGGTGGGCGGGAAAACTGGCGATTGGCATCCAACGCTCAAAGATCCATCCAACGCGGTTCGCACGAACCGTGACGTTTGAATCGCGAACTTCCAACACTTGAACCGTGAATTTTACAACAACTATGAAGTTGCATGAAGTTGCGCAAGGTGCGCGAAGTTGCTCAAAACGAAGTTGCCGAAGTTGCCCAAAAACAAGTTGCTTTAACGAGTGTCGATACCTTTACTTAGCTACATCGACCAGACATGTACAGCACTTATCGTTCATGCAGCATGACTCATGCTGCATGAGTCATGCTCTTCCAGGGTTGTTGGGAAGGGTTTTTTGGTGGAATAATGGAATGTTTGGGTTAAATGTCGGGAATTATCCCGGGGTGGAGCATCGGTAAAAACGGACTAAATTGCTGCCAACCTCTTTACTTGCCAAATGTATGCCACTTTCTTCCACCCACCCACCCCACATCTAAGGCATCACCCAGATGCAATGCAACATAAATTACGGATGCTCAATAAATTACGGATACATTACGTAGAATTTAGACATTTCTAAGCAGGCTTTAGAAATGCGCATTGGGAGCCTCGATATTGAATAACGATAGGAGCGGCAGCAGAGCGGCAAATTGCCGCCGGCAATGGACAGTGCGCGACACCTCCCTCGATGCACACGTTCTTACCTGTGTCACCGAGTTGTAATTCATCGCAGAACCATATTTCATTCAGATAAATAGCTGCTACGCCGTCCTTGCAGTAACGTATCCTGAAAAGTGTGGAAACGTCACTGCGTTATTATCATGGGCGTCTGTTGGGGCTCGAACCCCTTCACAGCAACACAATTGCGTTTGGCTGATATTAAACGAGGGCGGCTAGTCGTGCTTAGATCAACATCTAGCTCTGGAGTTGACCATGAAGCGCCAGGCGAAGGTCTGGGACGACGCCTCGTCGCCGTATGTGGCGCGCGGCTCACCCAAACGCAGCCCCGTGCGCTTGGCAAGACTCAAGATGCTGCAATGCGCCATCAACACGCGCAACTGCGACGTCCGGGACTACTCGGCCGAAGATGCAAGCCCGCGGTCGGAGAGACGCATCAACCGACTCGAAGGTTCACAGGACGAGATGCTGGAGACGATGGGACCGCTGGGAGGACTCATGGGTCCAGTGCCACGAGAAGGGGGGCCTCCTCGCAAGCAGAGGAAGCTCTTGCACGCCTCCTATCGTGCTGGGGAGAAGGTGACGGCGAGTGTGGAGGACCGAGGGTATTATCGCCTGAGCGACCGAATCGGAGCGTTCTACACACAGTCAGCGCGGACGCTTACGATCGAGAGGATCTCTAATTTCACTAAGAGGGAGGCCCACATGCCGGTGACCTTTACAAAGTCACCACTGAGATCGCCTTCGATGCGTCCCATGGCAGTGTGTCCGGTACTCGAACGGGGGTCACCGAACAAATCGTCTCTTTCCCTCCGTGAGAAGCAGGAGGATGGTTCGGTTTCTCCACGGGAGGAAGCAGCGGATGGAGGTGAGGGCGAGCAGCTGAGTGTGTACGTGGATGGATCGAGAGCTTACGCTCGACATGTGGAAAACAGCCAGGGCATCTTCCGCTCTCCGTCTCCTTCCAAACCCCGCCACCGAAGCCCCAAATCGCGGACTAGGTTTTCTCTGGATGTCAATGAAAACAAAACAAGCAAACAATTCCAGCTTGAACCCGTGCAGGCAACCCCAAGAACTTTTGAAATGGAAAAACGACGCTATGTGAAAACGATGGAGGCTTACTGGAAGCAGGTGGATCTGTATCTGGCTGCAGCTAGAGCCGTGCCGATGACCCCGGATCGCCCCCATCGCATTCTTAGACGTCTACAAGTACCACCACCAACTGGATTGGATGCTGAGGGCTTGCAGACTTTTGATGATCGAAGTGAATCCATGATCGCTGAGATTTTCCAGGAAGTGTACGCAGACTACTACGAAACTGTCGCGCGTAGCATGCTCTCGTACGATCTTCTTGACGCAAACACATGTCTACAGATGAACATTTACCCTCCGTTCCTGCAAGCAGAGCAGAAATGGTGGACAGACGAGATTTACCAGTCAGACGCTTGGCGGGTTCTGCGCCAAACCGGAATCGACAGTTTTCGAGCTGAACTGGCACGGAGTCGAATGCAACAGTACCTCTTTGCTATGAACCCAGTGACGTACGCTCTCCAGGAGCAGTGGATTATGGAGACACCGCCACCTGAATGGGAAATGTCGCCGAATGGAGGAGGGGCTACTTTCTCAACGATCCTTTTCGTCGACGTCTATAGCCCGGAGTTTCGGGCGACATTACCGAAAACAGTTGACCATTTCGTAGATGCGATCTCCAGGCGTGCGGATCTCGTGAAGGATTGTTTGAAGACATGCTGGGTTTCTGCAGCGGCGAAGAGAGTAAACGAGTGTGCACTGCATTTGCATTACTATGCTATCCGCACCAGCGCAAATCCAGCGGAAAATACGGTTGTGCCTGGAGCGGCAGGGGCGGTAAAAGTTGCTGCCATCAGTAATCGCGCGTCACCCTCTAAAACCAAAGGAGACCCATCGCGAGGCTCGCCCGATCATGAAACTCACAACAAACTTCTGAGAGACCGATTGGAGTTTGAGGGGCTCGTCCAGAAACCCCAGTCGGACCGACTGAGTAGTTCGAATGCTAACACCGAAGACCCTGAAGCAGCTCTATACCAGAACTTTGCTGGTGTTCTCGACGCAGCGGCGGTCTTGATGGCAAGGAATTTGAGGGAATCCGTTGAGACATCGGTGAATACGTTTGTTGGATTCATTCGACAGTTTTCAAGCCCAACGTTTAATGGCGAATCTGCGTTGCTGCTTTCTGTAGACTGCACTATCACCAGTGATGGAACTGTCAGAACGCAAGACGGGTTTTTCATTGAGCCTTCTCCAAATGTGTTGCGCGAGAAGATTGCATCCTGTATCGACATCATTGTCGAGTCCTCACACAACTTCCCTCGAATTGATGGCCAAACGAAAATACCTCCAAAGCTGCGCAATTCAACCACTCTTGGTCCGAGCACAATGACACTCGACGACACATTTGTTGTAAAAGCGAAAAACACGTTGGCGGAGCTTATCGCAGAGCACATGCACGACCCGACTGAAATCCTAGCGCTATTCCAGCCCTATGACTACCTCATCAACGGTGAATATGAGGCTAAACTCGAGGCACTGATCGAATCAAGTGATAGATTGTTACGTGGTGAAGGAACAACGGAGCCTAAGACGGCCAACGATATACTTTTGGTTTACCGCCATGAGCTCAATGAACTGAAGATTTTGGAAAACCGCGTGAAAGACGAGATCTGTGACAAATACAGCTTCAAGCTCTTAGCAATTTCGTGTACTGATGTGAAATTCAAGCTAGTGAACAAGATCAAGGCCCACGCGAACAAAGTTCTAAGTAAAGTATCGGCCGACAACACCAAGCAGATGAGCTCGATGATTGCAGAGTATGAACACATTGGGGCAAAGTTGGTTACGGAGCCGTTAGACTCATTCGAGCTTAAAGCTCTTGACAAGTTTTACGTCACCAGCATTGAACTTATTGATGTTCTGAATACCAAGCTATACGACGATGCGTGTCGCTGCATTCAGTTCCTCAAGGATTTCGACTTTCAAATGGCTCGCGAGGAGATCCAGCTCTTCTTCAACACCTTTCGGTGGCCAGAAAACATCAAAGGGTTCCAGCGGAAAAGTATGGAGCTTCAGACCAAGCGGCAACACGAGTTGGAGCTTATTGTGGAAGGCCGCCAAGAGCAGCTATCGAGTCAGTTTTCGTCCTTGCAACGCCGCATTGAGAAAATGAGGGATTATGCAAATCTGGCCGACTCGGAGAGCATTCTGAAGCGTATCGAGGCGGCGCGGAAGTCCCTTGAAGATGCCGAGGCTGAGGCTGAATCCATTAAAGAGCAAGAAACGATGCTGGGTATGAGCATCACGAATAACCAGACCGCCTTGACAGATCTATATGACATGCTCAACCCCATCGAGAAGTTGTGGTCTACTATCTCCCAGACGATGGAGAAGGTGACATTTAGTCGTGAGGCACCATTAGCAACCGTGAATGCTGAAGAGATAGAGCGCGATTGTGACCAGTTCCGCCGCACTATTGTGAAGATTATCAAGGAGTGCGAAAAGAATACCGATGTGTATGCGGTAGCAATTACAATGGCGCAGGAGGTGAAGAAAACGCTGGATGATATGCTTGACAACATTATCCCACTGATGGTTTTGCTTTGTACTCCCGGTATTCGCGATCGTCACTGGGAAGAGATTGAACGTATTACGGGCATTGAGGTTCAAGTTCATGAGGGATCAAATATCAACCAGATGATAGAGCTCGGTTTACACCGCTTCACGGGAGGAATCGAAGAGACCTGTGTCAGTGCTTCCAAGGAGTACTCATTGGAGAAAGCGCTCGACAAAATGGAGACGGAGTGGGTGGGTATCAACTTTTCGACAAAGGAGTATCGGTCAACAGGCACTTCTATTTTGTGTTCCACGGACGAAATCCAACAAATTATCGATGACCAGATCGTGAAGACCCAATCCATGCGTGGAAGTCGGTATAACAAGCCGTACTTCGAGCGAATCAGCAAGTGGGAGAAGATGCTTATCTCGATTCAAGACATTATGGACAACTGGATTAAAGTCCAGGCAACGTGGCTGTATCTCGAGCCAATCTTTAGCTCGGATGATATTATGCGGCAAATGCCGACGGAAGGTGCGCTTTTCCGCAAAGTCGACTCGAATTGGCGTCGCAACATGCAAGAAACCGTTGCTTCTCCTGCTGTACTGACGGTTGCAGAGCGTAGTGATTTGCTACCGGGCTTACAACAGTCAAATATGGACTTGGACACGATTCAGAAAGGTCTCAACGACTACTTGGAGACAAAGCGGTTATACTTCCCGCGTTTCTTCTTCTTGTCCAATGATGAGTTGCTCGAAATCCTTGCTGAAACAAAAGACCCACTGCGTGTCCAGCCCCACCTCAAGAAAGCATTCGATGGAATCTCTCTGCTCGAGTTCCAAGACAACTTGGATATCACCGCAATGCTTAGTCCTGAGATGGAAAAAGTGCCCTTCCGCTATGAGAAGATTTCGCAAAATCTCATCAACCCAAACAACTCCGGAGGAAATGTCGAGATCTGGCTGGAGGAGGTTGAAATGACCATGAAGAAGAGTGTTGCATTCCATTTGGACGGCTCTATCATGGATTACCCAACAAAAGACAGACTGGAGTGGGTGCAGCAGTGGCCTGGTCAAGTAGTGCTTGCTGTAAACCAGACGATGTGGACGCAACAGAGCGAGAAATCACTTAATGATTGCGAAAACGATCCTAACGCTTTAAGCAATCACTTGGAAGTGCTCAGGACAGAACTCAAACGAACTGTTGAAATGGTCCGCGGCGAACTACCAAAGCTTATCCGCATAACACTGGGGGCGCTAGTGGTTATGGATGTACACAATCGTGACACAATTGCTGAGCTGGTTGACCTGAAAATCACGGATAAATCCGACTTCGATTGGCTTGCTCAACTGCGGTACTATTGGATTCAGGGCGGTGTCTCGGCGACAACCGGCAAGCCACATACCCTCGAATGTCGGATGATCAACACATTGGCTCTGTACGCGTTTGAGTACCTAGGAAACAGCATGCGCTTGGTGATCACACCGCTGACGGATAGGTGTTACCGAACTCTTACGGGAGCGATCCACCTTAATCTTGGCGGTGCGCCGGAGGGTCCTGCTGGTACGGGCAAGACAGAAACGACTAAAGATCTTGCGAAAGCGATTGCCATTCAATGCGTGGTTACAAATTGTTCTGACGGTCTCGATTATCTTGCAATGGGGAAATTCTTCAAGGGACTTGCAAGTTCCGGCGCATGGGCGTGCTTCGACGAGTTCAATCGTATTCAGCTGGAGGTGCTGTCGGTGATAGCCCAACAGATTCTCTGCATTCAATTGGCGAAGGCACAAAATGTGGCTAGCTTTATCTTCGAAGGCACTGAACTACGGCTTAACCCAACGTGCTGCCCTTTCATCACGATGAATCCTGGGTATGCAGGGCGAGCGGAACTGCCTGATAACTTGAAGGTGCTCTTCCGTACTGTGGCAATGATGGTGCCGGATTATGCTATGATTGCAGAGATCATGCTATACTCTTACGGCTATATGGATGCTAGCGCGTTGTCCAAGAAAATCACGACGACGTATACTCTATGCTCTGAACAATTGTCATCCCAATCTCACTACGACTACGGAATGCGAGCCGTCATGGCTGTGCTCCGAGCTGCGGGTAATTTAAAGCGGGCTGAGGGACATTTGCGTGAAGATACACTGGTCCTGCGATCTATCATCGACGTCAACTTACCCAAGTTTTTATCTCCTGATGTTCCTCTGTTCAATGGTATCGTGTCGGATCTGTTCCCTGGTGTGACTATTGATCCGCCCGATCGAGCCGACATGCTAAACTCAATCAACCACGTGTGCAAGCAAATGAATTTACAGCCTGTACCAAACTTTGTGGAGAAGGTGATCCAGATCTACGAGATGATGATCGTGCGACATGGCTTCATGGTTGTAGGAATGCCGTTCTCGGGGAAAACGTGCTCGTGGCGGGTTCTATCAGATGTGCTGGCTCACTTACATCAGCAGTTTCCGAACGACCATCGCTACACCAACGTCATTGTATCCGTGATCAATCCGAAGTCGGTGACGATGGGTCAGCTGTATGGTCAATTCGATGCCGTCTCTCACGAATGGAACGACGGCGTACTTGCCATCAACTATAGGAATTTGGCTAATAACCCTTCGCCGGATCGTAAGTGGCTTATGTTTGATGGCCCAGTTGATGCTGTCTGGATTGAAAACATGAACACCGTTCTCGACGACAACCGCAAGCTGTGTTTGATGAGCGGCGAGATTATCGCGATGAGTACGGTCATGAGTATGATGTTCGAGCCTATGGACTTGTTGGTTGCATCACCTGCAACAGTGTCACGTTGTGGTATGATTTACATGGAACCCGAGCAGCTAGGCTGGATTCCGGTGCTCAATTCATGGCTGGACTCAATCACTGTACCAGAAGGAAGCAAGGAGCCTCCGTTCGGGCCATTTGAAATCAACAGTGAACAACGAAGCCTGATATTTTTCCTGTTTTCGTGGCTAGTTGAACCGTGCATCGCGTTCGTCAGAAAAGAGTTGGTTGAGCTCTCCCCGACTGTCGATACAAACCTCGTTCAAAGTCTCATTCACATCTTTGAGGCGCAGTTGTGCAAGCTTCCAAAGGATGCAGCTTCCAAAAAGAAAGCAACCATCGAAGCACTCTTCATGTTTTCGCTGACTTGGTCCGTTGGCGAAACCATTAATTCCGAAGGGCGGACTCGATTCTGCGAGTTCGTGCGCTCCATCTTGGAAAATATTCAGACACTGGAGAGCAAATACATCGTGGTGAGCCGTGCACTTCAGGTGCGCAAGTGGGAGAAACCTGCTTTCGAAGACGGAAAAAATACTTACGCGTTAGCACTCCCAGTGCCTAGCAAGGGCAATCTGCACGATTTCTACTTTAACATTGAAGAAAGCAAGTGGTTTAAGTGGGAAGAAATGCTCAAAACGTACGTGATTCAACCCAACACCCCGTTCAACCAGATCGTTGTGCCGACAATCTTCACGGCGCAATTAGAGTATCTGGTGCAACTTCTCGTGTCCAACAAAAGGAGGGTGCTTGTTTGCGGACCTACAGGAACCGGAAAGTCCTGCTACATGACCTCTATCTTGAATGAGGTGTTACCACAGGACCAAAATTCCGTGATTATGCTATCGTTCTCTGCGAAAACGTCAGCGAACATGACTCAGAATATTATTGACGGGAAGCTTGACAAGAGACGCAAGGGTGTGTTTGGCCCACCACTGGGCAAGAACGCCATCGTATTTGTCGACGACCTGAATATGCCACTGGTGGAAACCTATGGTGCCCAGCCACCTATTGAGTTGGTAAGACAGCTTATCGATAGCGAAGGGTATTACGACCTAAAGGAAATGTCATGGCGAAAAATAGTCGATACTATCGTGCTAGCAGCAATGGGCCCACCTGGTGGCGGAAGAAACCACGTCACACCTAGACTGCTTCGACATTTCAACCTGTTGTGCTTTTCCGAGTTTGATGATACGACGCTTACACGCATCTTCACCACGATTCTGGACTGGTATTTTGGCTCAAATCCGTTCATCCCGGAGGTGAAGCGGCTGTCGGAGGCGGTTGTATCAGCGACACTGGAGCTGTATCAATCTGCTATGATGGCTCTACTCCCTACTCCGAAAAAGTCCCATTACACATTTAATCTTCGCGACTTCTCTCGAATCGTTCAAGGAATTATGCTTGTGGTCCCCAACGACCAGTTCAATGCCAACAGTCTGGTGAAGCTGTGGGTGCACGAATCTCTTCGAGTGATCGGTGACCGTTTGATCGATGACGAAGATCGCGAGTGGTTTAATGATGTACAGAAGAAAATTACGATCAAGCACTTCGCGACGAATTTTGACAAGGTGTTTGCTAGTCTCAAACGTGGCCGTGAGGGCCCAGTCTCAGCTGTCGACATGCGAAATCTGTTCTTTGGTGACTACATCGATCCTGATGCGAGCCCGAGGCTCTATAAAGAAGTGGACGTTCGCTTGGACACTGATTATGATGGTATCGCTCAGCTCATTCAGTGTCTGGACGGCTACTTGACCGAATACAACGGAATTAGCCGCAAGCCCATGAATCTCGTGATGTTCTTGTTTGCTATCGAACATTTGTCGCGAATTGTTCGTGTGCTCAATATGCCAGGTGGAAACGCTCTCCTTGTTGGCGTCGGCGGTAGTGGCCGCCAAAGTCTGACGCGATTATCTGCGTTTATTGTTGATTTTGAGATCAAGCAGATCGAAATCTCGAAGAACTATACAATGACTGAGTGGCGTGAAGACATGAAAGATGTGTTGCGTATGGCTGGTACAGGCGCGCGGCCGCTTGTGTTCCTCTTTAGTGATACCCAGATCAAGTATGACGGCTTTGTGGAAGACATCAATAATATGTTAAACTCTGGAGAGATCCCGAATTTGTTCCCGTATGATGAGAGGGTGGGTATCTGTGAAGCTGTTCGACCACACGTCAAGGAAAAACTTGGTAAGGCGGTGGGAGATAATATGAACCAGACCCAATTGTACGCATTTTTCCTGCAGCGAGTACGAAGCAACTTGCACATTGTCCTCGCGTGTTCTCCCATCGGGGATGCATTCAGGGATAGATTACGAAAGTTCCCTTCCTTGATCAACTGTTGTACGATAGACTGGTTTACTGCGTGGCCTTCAGATGCTCTGGTGGCGGTGGCCGAGAAATTCCTAGCTGATGTGGAGATGGATAGCGCAAATGTCCGTAAAGCCATTGTGGACACCTGCCAGTACTTCCACGTAAGCGTGATGGAACTATCCGACAGATTCTTGAAATCATTGCGTCGCCAAAACTATGTCACGCCGACTTCGTACCTTGAGCTCATCGTGGCATTCAAAAGCTTCCTTGCACGTCGGCGTGAAGCAGTACAAAGTGCTCGCAATCGTTACGTGGTTGGTCTCGAAAAAATCAATTTTGCAGAGAACAACGTGGCAGTGATGCGAATAGAGCTCGAAGATTTGCAACCAGTTCTGGATCAGTCCAAAAAGGACACGGATATTCTGATGGAGGAAATCAAAGCCAAGCTTCCTGGAGTTGAAGTCCAGCGAAGCGAGGTGCAAGCTGACGTTGCAGTAGCTGATGCTTCGAAGGCAGAGTGCGAACTGCAGAAAGCCAGCGTGGAGGCAGACCTAGCGGAAGCCGTTCCAGCGCTGGAAGAAGCTTTGAAGGCTCTCGACACTATCAAGCCCAGTGAAATCAACGAAGTCAAGGCTATGAGTAACCCACCGGCAGGTGTCAAACTGGTGTGCGAAGGTGTTTGTGTGATGCTTGGCATCAAACCTGCTCGTATTCCAGACCCGCAGGATCCTTCAAAGCGCATCATGGACTACTGGGGCCCGTCACAGAAAATGCTTAGCGACCCCACCTTTATCACAACGCTAAAAAAGTTTGACAAGGACAATCTTGATCCCAAAACGATGAAAATTGTCGGAACCAAGTACATAGCTGACGAGAATTTCAGCCCAGAAAAAGCTGAGAAGGCCTCGAAAGCAGCAGCAGGACTGTGTAAGTGGGTGCACGCCATGGCGTTGTATGATAACGTCTCCAAGGTAGTAGCACCCAAGCGTGAAGCCCTGAGGGA
>KE590239.1:3057-13964 GCA_000443045.1 Phytophthora x cambivora | reverse complement strand
CCTGGTACTATACACTCGCGATACAAAGTGCCATTGCACTGGTTCATTCCAGATTCAGTGGGAGGGCCTTCCGCAGTACCTGGTAGTATGAGTCCGCCACAAATGCTTTGTGAGTATTTTTTCAGGACGTTGAGTGTTCCTGGCGTGGGCCGATCGACTGTTCGATTAACAGGAAGACACGAGGCTGCAGGCGTCCCCCACAGTGGGTGCATCATACAGTGTGGGCTTTGTAAGTTGCAGTCACCGAGAAATCCGTTGCAACACCAACTAGCACGATCAGCCACAACAAACGAGGAAACCTTCGAGAGAGGTGTGAGATCCGGGAGGCTGTCGATGGTCACGAGACTGATGAAGACTAGGTGCTCAAGGTTGTGCAAGCTCTCGAACGACGGTAACTCGACAAGGGAAAACATCAGCGCCAGTGTGAGCGACTTGAGGCTTGTGAGACCTTTAAATGATGGAAGCTGGTGGATAGCAGGGTGCGTTCCCAGGTGAATGTACGTGAGCGAGTCCATTTTGTCAAACATGCCGTCTGGTAATGACACCAGCGAGGAAAAGGGCGTGCCTTCAACATGCCTGGTTCAAACGTGTACACAGTTAATCAGTGAGGAAACTTTGCAGGCTTGAAAACTACCAGAGCAAATAATTCTTACAAATACTGCAGTTGGGTGAGGTCTTTCACCCACTCCGGCATCGATGTTGTCTGGGTGTAAGTTAAGGATCTGGAACACAAACGAAAAATTACGGTCGTGATGAGTTGGCAGTAGGTTATTTTTTCCGATGTTGGCAACTTACAGATGGGTCATCCTAGTACATCGTCGTAGTTCCTCGGGAAATGTCGGAAGGTGCCGATTAATCAACTGGACTGTTTGCAAGTCGCCTGATGCAGCTAGTTGGGCGAATTTCTCAGTGACATTTCTCGGGTTGATCCACTCGTTGTAAGTTTTCGGGGCGATGTCACCGTCGATGAACGTTAAGCACGGACATTGAGCTACTGATCCAACTTCCAGCATCGTCCACCGATGAGCCTTCACAACGCACTCGGGGTGAGGACTGCAAGCTGCAGCTGATGTCCGAATGCTCTCCTCAACAAATATGATGAGAATCAATACGAAAGCAACCAAAACGCCAGTAGCAGCGCGATGGCGCTTGGGATACACGCCCGCAAAAAAATTATCCGGGTGCTGAAGGCGACAAGCCACGCCGTAAAGTCGACAGCAGAAAACGAGGTTGACCCCCACGCGTGTGAAGATATCCATTACCGATGCAATACGCAGCAGCCGCAGACTGTGGTGAATAATGTCCATTTGAACAGGGTTGGCGATGATGCTTGCAGACTGCTCAAAGGCCCCTATTGGGAACACTTTGAGGTTGATCGCCAATTTCTTGTAGTCAAATTTGAAGGTCGAAAGACAATGGCTGAGTACAAGCATCGGATACCCGACGGCAATGAGAAAGTCAAAGCTGTAACAATTCGAGGGTCAGCTCAAGAAAGGCGTTAAGCAAAGCAAAATCAGGGGATATGTACTTACAAAACGTCGACAAGTGTCTCGGTCAATCCTGCGTTTCTTGAAGAGCTGTAGATCATGATCACACACGACAGAGCGTTCGTAACAACGATTGTAGTAAAGATTCCTGCGAGTAACACAGGCGGCCCCGCCTCGAGAATTGTAAACAGCAATACTGATTCGACCATTAGGTCTCCGATCTTCAGGCACACATTCTACGGTAAGGGAAAAAACACCGTTACCCAACAAATCTACACAGTGCACTGTGGTTTGGTCAACTTACCAAACGTTTCCGTCTTGGGCTCTCACTTTCTGCAAGGGATACAATCAATTGCGCTGTAGAAGATGTGATACTACTGCGTCTTCTATCCCTCGCAGCTCTCGCCACAATATTTATGAGACTTGCTTTCACTGCATCGACAGATCCAAGAGAACGCGGAGATGACGCCCTTCGACTACTTGGCCGTGTTAGAACCCGGATGATCGTTGCGGAATAACCCAGCACAACTGCACCAAACCCGAGCACTGCGGGCCATAGCAGATTCGGTGGGGTGGCCCCAAGAAGCCAAAACGTGCCTTCCTCAAAATGGTCAGTGTGCATGACGTGGTTAATTGTTCTGTTGGGGGCAACAGTTAGCAGGATCAGCCAGATATTCCATAGCAAACAAGTGCACGCCAACAGTCCAAGGCCCGATCGGATCCACATATACTTCTGTCTCGTCTTGCTGACAGACGGACGTCTGCTTGGAACGTCACCTGGCCCTCTCAACGGATGCACCCGCGTGCGAAAGTTCGTGACAGTGACCGATGTCGGCGAAGCTTTCTCCAGTGCGGCGTCAGACTCAACTTGACCTGGTTCACCTTCAATAACACTTAGGAAGTTCCGAATCTCGGCATTCCCATCCTTTAGCGGCGAAGTTGCGTGCAGTGAAGGCATTGTGTCGACTCTCGATGCTTCAAGAAATGGACCCAAAAGAGCTGTTTCCAAAAATACAGATTAGCGGTATACTTATCGATCAGACCATGCTGCAGCATCCGATGTGTGATCGCACCTTCCTTCGCGTGTATTGCCGTACATTTCCGATGCTGCATCGCACGTGATCCCTGCAATTGTTGGAGCGAATAGCTGCATGTACAACGAAACAAATAAAACTAGCAAGTGTTTTTATAATATTGGAATGGTGCGTTGACGTCTGGACATACTTTCAGATCAGTCCCTCTTACATCAGCAGCGGCTGAGCAGCCTCACGCTCCAGGCGCTGGACAGTTTCCAAGAGCCACTCGAAGTTGTGCTGTTGGGCAATGCGGTTCAACAGGCGCAGCGTTTCAATAAGGGACTCACGAACGCCGGGCATCAACGCGTACGTGCCCGAACACGGGCAATACTCGCGCATTTTGTGCTCGGCAGGCAGGAGGCACTTGCGGCAGTACAAATCCTGCAGTTGATACGCCACGGATTGCGCCTGCACCATTTCCACGAGCCGCATCTCAAAAGCTGTCTTGTCGTACAGAGCGAAGCATCGAGGGCAGTGCCACGCAGTCGTAGCCTCTGCGTCTTCGCCTTCCTGTCTCTCATCATCTTCGTCCGAGCGCGACGCACTGCCCTTGAATAACTGCGGGTCTCGGCACAAGTCCACGGACCGGCAGAGATTGCAGCACAAGCAAATGACATCTTGCACGGTGAATGACAGCGACGGGTTGCGGAACTGCGACTCGTCGGCGAACTCACTCATACGAAGCAGTTTGAGCAAAGTGCGCTTCATCTTGCCCACTTGGGCCTCCACACTCGGTTCGAGCAAGAACACGGCACTCACGCACTTTACCAACTCTAGCGCAGGAGACTCCATCGAGAGATGTGAGCCGGCGAACACTGGGAAACTGTCCCTGTCCATGTTGTACGTCAGTATCTCCGGAACAAGTCGCAGCATTTTGTCCGAGAAGTACGAAGAGACAAGTCGCTGGGAGTATTTCGCAAGTGGGCTTAGCTGCTTCTCGTCTTCATCCAGAGGCTGGTCCTCTGCATCCTCCACGACATCCGCCTTAGCGTCACCGCCCTTTGAAAGTCGACGACGCTCGCGTAGCTGGAACTCAGCTCGCCGACGGATGAACTGGCCTACTAAAATCAAGAAGTACTCGTCAACTCCACGGGGCAAGTAGTTCGCAATGTTCCAATGAGAGACAATTTCTAGAGGTTTTTGGTCGCTATCATCCACATCATGATCCCTTTCCTCTTTTTCCTCTTCCTCGGGTACCACGTTCTTCAACAGAATGCAGCCATAGTTCTCCGCATCCAAAAAGAACAAATTCGAGAAGTACTTCTTTGGCGTGAAGTTTAGCACTTGGAAGAGCTCGTTGGAAAGCACAGTCTGCAAGATGAAATTCAAATACGTTTGAGCGTCACGCACAGACTTCTTCTTAGTGCAAACAATGATTTTGCTGAAGTCGGCGTATACGATCTGGGATCCAAGACGTCTGAACTCCGCAAGAAGCTGCAAAAAAAGCTTCTCCATCAGGCGCTTCACCATTGCATGCAGTGCAGGGTCGAAGCTGAGGGAGTTAGGTGAGCAAAGCCAGCGATAAAACTGTTGCAGAACGTGATCAGCGAATTTGTTGCGACTAGCCAGGAAATCCTTGAAGAGCGTAGTCACCATCACACGTAATAGTCTAAAAGCCTCGTGACAGCTTTCCTCGGCGTCGCCTTCTGCAACCGCTGCTGCTGCGCTGTCTCCCTTGGAGCTCGATTCGCTCTCACCATTACCCTCGAAATCGATCTCCATCTGGTGAGCGACTCCAAGGCCTTCGATACTGTGAATTTGCGATGCCACCAGAATTGCGTTGACTGCCAGACCATCCAGCTCAAGCTCGACGCACACATCGACAAAAGCTCCCTTTTCGCACACGACCACAGATGTGTCTACCCGATGCTGCGATACCGCGTCGCCCTTCTTTTTTGAAGACTGTTGTGCCGATCCTAGTAGCGATTGACTGAAAAGCTGTTGGAACTGTTGCTCCTGTTCTTTGCCGCCAAGGTCGGGAAGCGAAGTCGGCGAGTGCCACCATAGATGTTTATGTTTGGTCAAGATACGGGAGTACAGGGTGTCCAGAATTGCTATGGAGTGGTCACCCGTGAAGTTGCCCACAGGCAAGTGTGCGTACCGCGCACAGTCCAGTACATCCGAATAGTACTGTGTCATCTCAAAGCACCGTGTCAGCATTTTTTCACCCATGAGCTTGCGCCATGTGAGAGCTGGGAACAATGTGTCTTCCTCATTCCACGGTAGCATCGCGATAGGGAAGCTGTGAAGACCCTGCATCTTCTCGCGAAGTCGCTTGCTGGATGGAATGCACGTCTGCGCAACCACAATGGTCGGCTTAGGAGCTAGCTGCTTGTTCGATGCCAAACGTGCTAGGGTAGCGTTTACGCCAGAGAAAGCTTCTGCTGCTGTCTTTACGACATGTGTCTTGAATGAGCAGCTCTGGATGGGTGCAGTACCCCCTTCCTCTCGGGACTCAAGTAGCAGTTGGTCGAAGAACTGCCTTAAATCTGAGCCCCTAGACTTCACGTTGGAGAATGGATCGACATACCAAACATTTGCGTCGCCCTCACTGATGGAAGTTCCAAAGCTCTCAGCACTTACGTCGTCATCTTCCTCTTTCAACACAACCAAGCCCAGGATAGCACGCTTCTTCTGCTGCGCAAAGTAAAGCAATACTCGTCGCATCAGCGAGTTCGGTGGTGCTGATCCTACTTCATTTGCCAGTGAGCGCTGCGGATCCATAAGATACGGTGCCTGAGCTGTAGACTGGAACTGTAAATCAGTCAGCTCGTACTCCTGTTTGGTGCTTGAGAGGTGCGGGTTTACAACCTTTGCCACGCAGCCAAGTGCGCATACGGCGCGGGTCAAAGCAGACACCTGCAGCTCATACACACCCTTTACATGAGGGTCGCCAAGAATCTGGCTGATTTCCTTGTGGTATTGCTGGTACTGACGCTCGCTAAGCATCACCTCCAGCACCGACTGGGGCTTGGATGAATAGTGAGGTACAATCCGAGATACACGGCGGGACCCTGGCAACAACGATAACAGGGTCTCCTGGTCATCTTCTTCGCATGTGATGTAGAAAACTCGAGGCATCTTTAGAGTAATACGCTGAAGCATCCGCGAGTGTGCAGTAAGAACCCAGCAGGTGAATATTCCACCTTGTTCTTGTTGAATTTCCACAATCTGCCAGTACTCCCTCTGCAGCGCACTACCTGCATTGAAAACGAAGTTTTCCATACCAACACCGTTTCCTTTTGATGCAAGCACACTGGTGGTTCCACTCTGGAAGCGCTTAGCACTACCATGTGCACTATTTGCCATACCAAACCCACCAGCACCACTGAAGTTGCGCATGCGTTCTTCTCGCTCTCGTCGCCGCTTTCCAAGCATTGACTTCCATTTTTTCTTTCTATTCTTCAGCCAGTCGGTGAATGGAACTTCTCCAAGCTTGACCTTCGCTGCAGGGGCATGCTCGATATCATCGTCGTCAATTTCTTCGATTGGACTACTGCCGCCTGTGTCGTTTCTTGCTTTGTTTCCTCGCTTTCGTGGCTGTGGATTTACAGCGCGCGATGGTAGCTTACCCTTAACTAAATCCTCCATATCAATCAGCTGGGCGACGTAATCTCCATTATCAGCCCCCTTTACTGCTGCCTTGAAGAACTGCTTCATATTACCCTGCTGGTGCTTAGCGTTCTTCTCACGAACTTGCTTTCTCATCCAGTCCGGCAATTCGATTCGAGGCACTGGGTTTCTCACATTCTGGAAGGCAGCTGGCAGAGAAATAATCTTCTGTACCGTGGATGCGAAACGCGTACGGTAGTAGTCCCAGTCAAGAATGGATCTTATGTCGAAATCCTGGAGATGCGGGTCCTTCAGCCACTTTTTGAGGAAATGTTTCTTAACAGCATCCTCAGTCGCGAAGATGGCCGTAGGAATAGCACGCTCTGTTACCTTTTCACCGTACGGACGCGCAGCAATGATCATTTTACAAGTCAAACCCTTATCCTTAAGCATTTCTTCACCCAGGAACTCGCCCAACCGCCTGGCAGTAGTGATAGAGGTCGACTTCTGGCCTTCATACTCATCCAGCTTACCAGACATACTTTTGTTCTCCGTAATCAGTGTCATAAGCTCTTCGTCATCCATCGACTTGCCGCGAGTATCAATCACGTCAAGCCACCGGTTTGCGCATTTCGCGACCGATGCATAGCACTCTTCCAAGCTGTCACCATCAAGAAAGCACTCGAACACTTGCGACTGGAACGCCTTAATAAGTTGCAGCTCACCACGTCGCTTGAGCTCGAAACCCTTCAGCTCAGCTAGCGAATGGTCAAAGTTAAAGACTGCATAACGCTTTTTAAGCAGCTTGCCTTCTTCCGTGGAAGCAGGAAGAACCATGGCCTTGTATGGTCCATCTACCTCAAACAGAATAGAACATTCTTTGTGCGTGTTGTACTTCCCTGAAGCTGGGTCTAGTTCGTGATACTGAGGATTTGTGAATTTAGCGTGCACATCTGCATTCAGCATCACACAGGGGTATGAAATACTCCTCGACCCGCCATCCTTCAGTTTGAACGAAAAGGTTTCCGGGAAGGATTTGGGAAGAATGGCCCAAATGCCATCGGTATCCAGCTCCAGCGGCCGTCCAATCTGTTCCACCAACTCACGAGCACCCGTAATGATGTTGGATCCTGTGTGTGTCACAATGCCAGCCATCTCCATGGAATGCCATCGTGCACCCTTGCGCATGACATAACCATAGAATGAGTTCAAAATACATTTGTGAGCCAGCTGTAACGAGTCGTACACGAGACACTTGTTTTGCGCATCAATCTTTGCGAGTAGGTCCTTCGCTTCAGCAGCTTGGGACACCTTCTTCTTCCAAACTTTCGTGAGTCCCTTGTATTCGTAGCGGCGATCACGGAAGGCGCGCACTGTGTTAACATAGAACGGGTTTTCGCGCATGCAGACTGTGGCAGATCGCTTCTGCTCCTCCGTTACCTTGGTCTTCTTGTATACACTGGAACAATAAGACTTGAATCGCTGTTTCAGCAGGAGCTCTTGCTTCTCGTTTGGTAGTTGAGCGAATGGGACAGTGAATCCTGCACCATTGGTTCTTTTTCCTGCGTCGGCGTTGGCTTCACCTCCCTTCTTTTCCAAAGGAAAGTTTTCGTATTCGAGCTGGGTCTTAATCGAATAGTACTCTGGACGCGTGGCAGGGTAGAAATCACCTCGCCAGACCCAGTCCATTTCACGTTGACAAGATGCATCCTTATCTTTGATGGCTGCTCGACCGCACTCAGTGTTGTACGCGCAAGCTGCACAGTCCGCTTCGTTGACAATCGCACATGGCTGCAGCCGATTGGTGAGAATGATATTGGGATACATGGCAGCCACATCCAAGTGGTAAATCAGAGGCTGTTCCTTTCGGTTTGGTCGTTCGCGAAGTCCAACAAGCTGGTCAACAATGTCCTTTTTCACATCCTCATAATTAGCGACGCGGTCAAGTGGAACATTCATTTCAACCTCCAGTGAAAACCGAAGATCACGATCAACATTGTCAATAAGCTGCTGAAAGGCGCTTGGTACCAACTGGAAATCGTACAAGAAATCCGCACGGAAGACACCAGATTCCAAACACTCGACGTGACCACCCACATATGTTTCGTTCTCCACAAGGTGGCCCTTATAAAACTTTTCGTCGCGGGCCGAGCTTTGCTTGTTCGGACAAATGATGTTGCCTTCAAAGGCTTCGACCATAAGCAGCGCCTCGCAAAGTGTACCAGAACCCTTTCGAAGAACATCCTCGGAGCCCAATGGGATAATTGTGCACAGCGAGAACACAAACAAATGAACGTACTTGTCGTAAAGGTAGAATGTGGCCACGGCATCGGAAACTGAGTACGAAGCCATTTTCAGTGGTTCATCACGAGCGAGCGCAACCATATCTTCTGCATCAACCTCCACTGGGTCGTATCCCAGCTTATACTTCGTCACAGCTTTTAAACCTTGACTTCCTTGAGGTAAATACGAGTCACGCTTCACCCAGCAAAATGCGTCCATGTGTACACTGCAGCGGCCACGGTATTCGCCGCTGCGCTCATCCAGAGAGATACCGATTTCGCGCGCCATATTGATACCGTGAACTTGTGCGCGTGCGTCAATGAATGGCCAATCGAAGAAGTCTCCGTTATAAGTCACGAAAATGTGCGGCTTCTCATCAATCACGTGCTCAAAGAATCGTTTGAGCAATTGCTCCTCGTTTTCCTCATTGAACACAATGAACGGTCCCGGATAGGCCTCTTTCGGCGTGTACTCAAAGTCCTGGATCTCCTCGGACACAAACTCGCGGTTCACAATGAGGTAGCCTTGCCTGTCGATCATGTACGAGATCATGTAAATCTGGTCCACCTGTGCATCTGGAAACTTGAGCGGGGCCTTGGTACACTCAATATCGAACGCACAGACCACTGGCTCGGCCTTATCCACCATGTCCTTCTGCCGTCTCACATCCGACGGCGCGTAGGGCGCGGTCGGGTCGTAGTCCACATGGTACCACGCGCCCACTCGAATGTCCAGATCAATAGCCACTCGCATCGGGTACGGGACGTCGTACTCCCTGAGCTCCAGCAGCGCGCTCTCGCTCTCATCAGTTCCCGCTCCTTTGGCTCCATCTGCATCCAGTCCTCCAAAGATCAGATCGTCCTCCGTCACCTGTTCTCGAGCCTGGCCCTGCATCTCGTAGGCCTGGCGGGCCTGCAGTCTCTCCTGGTTCCTGGCCACGAGCGGCGCCAGCTCCCTCTTGACCGCCATCTGGTCCGAGACCGTGGCGAAGCTCAGCTTCACGTACAGCGCCTTCTTGCCGTTCAGGTGGTCGGCCATGTCGAGGTCCTCGCGGAACACGCGCTCCGCCTTGGCCACGAGCCCCTCGAACTTGCGCAGGCAGTAGGCGATGACGTCCTGCGAGCGGTTGGTCTCTGGCCGCACGTAGAAATAGGGCTGGTAGATGACGCGCGTCTTGAAGGCCCGGCCGTCCTGCTCCAGGAAGTACAGCTCCAGGCCCGTGACCTCGTGCTTGCCCTCCAACGGGTCGGGCAGCGTGCACGCGCGCAGGTTCAGCAGCCAGCCGAGCTTGGCGTGGTCTGCGTCGACGGCCGAGGGGTCCTGCGGCTGCTCCTTGCGCGCCTCCTCCTCCTGCTCCAGCAGCTCCGGCAGCAGGTGGAAGCCGAACTTGCGGTCCAGCTCGTCGCCCTTCTTGAGCGCGTACTGCTTGGCCTCCGTCATGCCGCGGCCCGCGCGCATGCGCTGCGCGTTGGCGCGCGCGCCCTGCGAGCTTCGTGCCCATGCCGACCCGCCGCCGCGGCCGTACGGGTTGCGCGTCGAGTTGCCTCCGCCATACTGCTGCCGCTGGTCCGCCATCCGGGATGGCGCGCCTGCTGGTCTGCTCTGCTGGTCCGTGGCGGTTTCCGTGCGGAACGAGAGTGATGGTCATGGAAAGCGCGGGAACCTTATATGCTGTTTGGTAGGTCGATATATGCATGGATACATGCTGTTACGTAGGTTTATAGTTTTCGCGCGCTTTTTTCGGATGGAGACCACAGAAACTGCATTAGGGCAATGGAGGCTTTGGTGGGCGGTATGTGTTTATATTACTTCTGTTCTCAAGTCTGTAGCAAGGATATCCTGCTGCTACGAGGGAAAGATGAGAGCGAGACCGAGAGCTTGGGTCTGTTTACTTGGAGAGCTTGCGCTTCTTGGAGGGCTCGTCAACGGTCTCGAAGTACTTGAGGGAGTCCTTCGGGTGCGCGGTCATGGTCTTGGCACCCTTCTTCCAGTTGGCGGGGCACACGTCGCCGTGCTCCTCGTTGAACTGGAAGGCCTCGATGAGGCGCAGCACCTCGTCCACGTTGCGGCCAACGGGCAGGTCGTTGATCGTGATCTGGCGCAGGACGCCCTCCTTGTCGATGATGAACAGGCCGCGGAAGGCCACGCCCTGCTCGTCGCCGTCCTGCACGAGCACCTCGTACTTGGTGCTCAGGTCCTTGGTCACGTCGGCGATGAGCGGGATGTTCATCTCGCCCAGGCCGCCCTTCTTGCGGGGCGTGTTGATCCACGCCAGGTGCGTGAACTTGGAGTCGATGGAGGCGCCGATCACCTGCGTGTTGAGCTTCTTGAAGTCCTCCACGCGGTCGCTGAAGGCGCAGATCTCCGTGGGGCACACGAACGTGAAGTCCATCGGGTAGAAGAACAGCACCACGTACTGGCCCTTGTAGTCCGACAGCGAGATCTTCTTGAACTCGCCGTCCACGACGGCGTCGGCCGTGAACTCCGGGGCGGGCTTGCGGATGGTCAG
>KE590166.1:3841-24035 GCA_000443045.1 Phytophthora x cambivora | reverse complement strand
AAATTGGCTGCACAGAACCCCCCCCCCAGCGCATCGATGGGCACACCATCGGTCCCGGTAGTAGACGTCTGCTCGTCCATCGCAGAAGTCCCAAAAATCGTGGCTCTGATTTCCAGATTTTTTTGAGCAGGCCTCTGCACGGGCGAAATTGCCACTAACCTCGCGCCACATGCGCTGAAGTTTTGCTGCCGAGTGCACCATAAACTGTGAGGGGTCAACGTCTTCAAAGACTGCATCATCCGAAATCAAGCTGTCAAATTCGATATCTAAGGCCGCAAATGCTGCAGCCACGTCACACCAAAATGTAGAGCCACCTCGGTCTAAATCGCTTCGGCTCAGCTGATCTCCACTCGCTAGGAACGATTGAAAAAAACGATCCGAAAAGAGAACGTTGAGAAGGCGGAACATACAATTCTTGGTGCGCTTCTCCTCTTCCTGATCCTCACGTCGCAAGTTGTTGCGTTGGCGTTGAAGGAGCAACTATACTCCAGATTTGTTAGAGTCGTAGGCTGTCAGGAGCTGCATTCTGTCGGACTTGCATGTGTTCTTCTTCACGTCCAAACGGCGGGCCGTGCATTCCAAACGCAGCTGCTCCAACGACCAGTCTTTATAGTCGTCAGAAGTAGGAGGGGTGACATGGTTCTTCCGCTTTCTCAGGAGCTCCTCAGTCACTGTCCACTTGCTAGTTACTGCTGGTGCAGCCATCTCTGCTGGTGGTGCAGCCACCTCTGCTGCTGGTGATGCCATCTCTGCTGCTGGTGAAGCCGTCCTTGCTGCTGAACAGCGAAAGCGTGAGTGCGGCAGGAATGCTGTCCTCCAGAGGGAGTGCTGCACTCCCCGCTGATGGAGCGAGGAAGCGTCAACGTGGAGAGTCCACGCGGCTAGTCCAGCCTGATAGGGGATAAATGTTAGCACCTGCTTGGTGTAAGTACTAGCGCTGCCACGAGGGGGGAGATCTTCTCTCGTACCTGTTTTGATGTGCGCGCGCGCTTGGCGGGTCGGATCGCGATCCCGGTTCGGAACGGCCGGGTCGGGGCTCCTGGGAGGTCACAGGAGAGAACCTCTATTCCCCACGATCCGAGCCGATCCGATCCCGGTTCGGAACGGCCCTGATGAGTGTTTAGCGGTCGTTAAGGGTCTGTTATGCTTCAATTTCATTCTAGATTAATTTTAGACAGGTTTTAGAAGCGACAAGCAACCTTTTTCATCCACCCCACATCGTTCCGTGTCTTGCCTCCTACTACTCAAGCCCGTTTTAGGTGCACAGGGATAGGTAAACCGATTTGCTTGGGAAAGTTTTACCGACAAACCACTTTGCTTGAAAAGCGCACCCTTTCCGCCCTAAATAAAGTTGCGCGACGCCACTTTGGTCGGGAAGTGTGCCATTTTTTTTTTTTTGGGGGGGGAAGGTGTAGACCTCTTCCGCGACAGATAATATCGGACACCCCTTCTCGTGGCCGTCACTAGATCAATTTTTATCATTTGAAGGTGGGGTTTTCGCCACAAGGACCAAAACACGCTAGGTATTAATAGTGCATGCGTGCGTTGGTTTCCGCGGATTTGCACTGCAACGAAGGGCCCCACATAAAAAAAACGTTTTTGGCATCGCGACATATCAAATCGGACATCTGTCTCCAATACTAATTCCTATATTGACCAAAACCCTCCCTAATACAATATGACTAGGGATTTGTATGAGGGCATATTTCAAACTTGCTGCAACGTGGACACTAGCGCACGGAGCACAATTCCAACAAGTTAGACGTGCTTTCATTAGAATAGTGTAAGCTATATTCAGATAACTCCGTCGCTTATGCGATCTTGACCGATAAATGATCACCAACGTGAGCTCTGAAAAATGTCAACCCAATTTGCATCAGATTTGCTAGAAAAAGTGCGGAACCTAGCAACTCGGACAAGTGCAGCAAAAGATATTAACCTACGTCATCACACGCCTGCCACGTTCAAGAATACTGTTTTGTAGTCTCCCGCTAGCGTTGTTTTGTTTCGCTAGCGTGGCTATTGTGATTCAATGACGTCTTGCGCGAGCTTGAAATATGCCATCATACAAATCCCTAGTCATATCGTATTAGGGAGGGTTATGGTCAATATAGGAATTAGTATTGGAGACAGATGTCCGATTTGATATGTCGCGATGCCAAAAACGTTTTTTTGTATGCGGGGCCCTTCGTTGCAGTGCAAATCCGCTGAAACCAACGCACGCATGCACTACCTAGCGTGTTTTGGTCCTTGTGGCGAAAACCCCACCTTCAAATGATAAATAATGATCTAGTGACGGCCACGAGAAGGGGTGTCCGATCTAATCTGTCGCGGAGTGTAGATGGTTGGTTCTCAATATACTCACTTTTCAATTTCATCTCTTCTTCGTCAGGTTCCTTCTTCTCTACCTGTGCAAATGCGCCAAGCAATGGTTCGACAGGTTGTGAGCCCAACGTTAGGGAGATCTGGCGAAGACTTCCCGCGCCTTAACGGCCCCAACTTCCCGGTGTGGATACTCGCATTCGTGCGGCGCTCGACGACCAATGACTCCTCGGGTTTATCGACCAAAAGAACTACGACGGCGACGCCGACTTCTCGACTGCCAACTCCGACGGAGACGACCCCGAGCCGACCAATACCAAGTTCAAGATCAAGGCCTCCCACCCACCCTCGCCCTCATCGCCGGACGCTCTACTCTCCGACACGGGCACGCTGCCTCCAGGAAGTGACCACGACGGCGTCGACGCCGATCATGATGCTCAGCCCAAGCCGGCTAGCATCTCCGAGGCGCCCTCTCACTCATCCTCCGGCAACTTCTCCGAGGTTATGGCGGCAGACTCCAAGTCTACGAAGCCGTCTGTCTAGACCCCTCCGATGGTGAAGTCCTTCACGGAGACCTAGAAGGACAAGGAAAGACGCCGAGCACTGCTCCGCGCACAGACCAAGAAAGCTCAAGCTAAGCTCAGAGCGGCCAAGAAGCGCGCTGCTCGTAATCCGAGCGCGCATGAAATACGCCGTATGGAGCGCAAAACCTGTTCGCTTCTGATCTTAACGATTGACGATGCGCATGTGCTCCTCGTCGAATGATGCACCTCTGCGTACTCGATCTACCAGAAGCTGCGTGCCCGCTATTAGAGATCGACTGCCCGTACTACATCAACACTACTTGATGACCATCAAATACGAGGAAGGTACGGACCTCATGGCGTTCTTCCTGACGTTCGAGTGCGCGCTGAAGGCAGCTGCTGAAGCTACTGGCATTGTGATGACTGACGAGCGAGGAATTATCTTAACCGAGTGGATATCCACTCAGATTTTTCTGAGCGTGTGCTTATGTTCCTTAAATAAAGAATGGACCAGAGTGTGATAATTATGGAGCTATTGTGATTTTTGAGCCATCGTCCTAGGAACCTCTTTAATTATTTATAGCCCAATCCAGACGTCAATGCTAGCATTGAGGACGCTCAAAGTCTAATTTGACCCCCAGCTCGACTGTCAGCTTGTCCAGCGCGTCTGCTCTAATCTCGCATCATGGGGAAGTCGAAGGCGAAAGCGCCTCCGGCGTATGGGTCTGTCCCCTTCGTGTTAGACGCCTCGGACCTGTCAAGAGCGAAAACCCTGGGGATTCTGCGTGAAGACACCCCCATCAATTCGACTGACGCACGGGTGGCAGACTACGGTTTGGCTAGTGATGGAAAACGCAACATCGGAACGGACCAATATGATTCACAGCAATCTATACAACAACGATGTAAGCAGTTTGCTTTGCAGTGTGGATTCCAACTCCTGGTATCTAGCAGCAGCACAGCCAATGCAAAGTATGTCTGCAAGCGGTTAAATGGGCAGCAGTATTTCGACAGCAGTATACCAACTGAGCAGGCATGCTGCCCATTCTTCATAAACGTCTCTGGGGGCACGGGAAAGTGGCAAGCGACTCGAGCCAACTTCAGTCATAATCATCTGAAGCACGTTGGGTTTTCCGCGAAGCCGTTCGTCGAAGGGAGCCTTGCGCGTCCGACCAAGGCACTTCGTAACACCACACAGCAAACGAAGCGAGCTCAAGCGCTAGTGGAGGCAAAAATGCTTCCTTTGCATAATGGATGTACGAGCACCATGACGGGGTCATCTATTGCTCGGTTTTTGCAGTCAGAAGGCATGAAGCTGAGTCCAGCGTCGATCTCTCGAATCAAGGCATCCATTTCAGACAAACTAAAGGGCGATCGCATCATGAGTTTCCAGAAACTAGAATCCTATCTTCTGAAAATGGTTGATGAAAATCCAGGATCTCTGCTGCGATTCGAGAAATACAGTGATGGTACTTTTTTCAGAGCGTGTTTTATTCCAAGTATCGGGATTCACATGGCCAAACATTCGCGAAAGATGTACGGATTCGATGGCGCTCATCTAAAAGGAGAGATGAATGGATACGGTGTCTATCTTGTGGCAACCGCAAGAGACTATCAGTAGCAAGTGACGCCGTGGGCCTTTGGGCTGGTCCCAGTTGAAAATTTCGACAACTGGAAATGGTTTCTATTGGCCGTACAAGAAGCCCTGCAGCCGGAGGAGGTATTCACAGTCGTGTCTGACCGCGAGAAAGGTTTGCTCAGTGCTGTTCAGGAGGTGTTCCCACGTGCCGGTCATCGCTTTTGCTTGGAACATATCAAGAGGAATATTTGCAGTAAACGAATTCCGCTCACCTCAAGCGAAAGGGGGATTATATCGGCAATGGCGGACAGTGACTGTGAAAATGACTTCGATTTATATCGGTCTGAGCTTGCCTGCACCAACAGCCGGGCTGCTGAGTATCTGGATGGTATTGACCGTGTCCACTGGGTCAAATACGCTTTTCATGATCGTTATCGTGTCCCCACATACAACGAGGCTACATCTAATTTGTCGGAGCAAGCCAACAACTGGATCGGCAACGAGTGTCGGAGCGCGAAACCTTTAGACGCATTCAATCTATACTTCATGAAGCTAAGCGAACGTGTGTCGTGTATGCGCCAACATGCTGCAAGCTGGTCTGCCAAATCTGGAGAAGACGAGTTGGTTCCCTTCTTGAAGGATCGCCTCGAAAAGATGGCAGCTGCAACTGAATTTTGCCAGATCAGCGCTTGTCTAGAGGGGTCTTATATGGTTCGTTACCTGGAAGCAACGAAGCAAGCTGGATTTATACATCCGTGGCGTCATGTTGATCTACCTGCAGGGCATTGCACTTGCGGAGGGTGGGAAGACTTTGAGTTCCCGTGTGTACACGCTGTAAGCGCAGCTGTTCACGAAGGCACGCGCCTAGATGGTTTATACGATCCTGCAAGACTGTCAATCAAGCATTTCGCCGCCACCTACACGAAGCGATTTGTCCCATTACCAGTTACCGGACAACTCGACGTAGATACAGCGTTGCGTGTGCCTGCACTACAAACTCAACCACCTGAGCAAGGCAAGCGCGGCTTCAAGCCTGGACCAAAGCCTAAGCACAAGCGCCGAAAAACCAAGGGCAGTTCGTAGTGCTGGTCGATAGAGCACAGGTCTTACGATATTCTGTCTATTTCATTTAGCTCTGATTTTGCTGCATCTAAAACCGATGATAAACACTCCATTTCAGATGATAATCGGTCTGATTTTGGTCATATTTGTGCTCGTTCAGGTGATAACAACGCCAGAATGGATGATAAATAATCCAAAAACGATCTTCGAAAAACCCCTCAAAAGCAATCAATATATGGTTATCGAAGGTCTCAAAAATGACAATAAAAAACAATTTGTAGTAAAAAGCAAAATTTGAGTTTGACATTAAATTTGGAGCACCACTGCGATATTCTTCCTTCTGTTGCAAATTTTTGTTGGTGTTAAGAGTGGCTCACTGCAGCAGCAGCTTATCTTCGGTCGCCTGCCATTAGAATCTGTATGGCTTCTTACAGCGAGGCACGATAGCGGGCGCGCTCGCGTACAGTGGGGAACATGATCTTCCAAGCATCAAGAGGAATACCCGACTTCTTTCTAACGTAGTAGCTCTTGCTTGCAATACGTCTCGCTTCTTTGCGCGCGGCCTCTCGAGCTGCAACAGAGCGCCGATCACACTTGAGCTTCCGGGCGAGGTGCTTCTTCAGGCCTTGGGGCGTTTTCAGCTTGAGGCCGCACTTGGAGCAGGTACGGTTCCCAGATTTGCGCGGGCGTCCGACCTTCTTCGGCAGCGCAAGCTTCACCTTCCCTCTCTCTCCACCGCACGACAGACCACTGCGGAGCTTCATCTCGACGACGCCAAAGTCCAAATGATGTCTCTGCTACTCGGGCCTGCCTACACTCCACACTAAGGTAACGTGACATTTTTGATGTTTTTGGAATTTCAACTTGGGAAAGTGAGTGGGCTGCATTCAGTCGTCTCCAGGAAAAATCTGAGTGGGTAACCACTCGGTTAAGATAATTCCTCCTGACGAGCAGAAGTCGCTCTATCTCTACCATGCGATGCCCAGTACGTGAAAGGCTGACCTGGCAATCTGGAAGGGCAGCAAGAAGTTCATTCCCTACATGGACCTCAATACCAACATTGAGCGCAAGGTGCTGGACGACTGCGTCAAGCGTAAGCACGTGATCGAGAAAGGCAGCCCCGAGTCCACTATGACAGCCAGCGAGACGGCTCTCCAAGTCATCTCATACGCACCTCATGGACGCGACGACCCACCTCGTCGCACCCAAGGCTGTACATACTGCCAGCGCCCCAACCACGCCACCCGCGACTTCTGCGTGCTACAGAAGCACCTGCGTATTGGGATGGTCAAGGACTTCACTGTGCTACCTGCGAACTTCGCCACCATTGATCGCAAGCCGCGGGATGATCACAACCCCTTTCCGACCCAGCAGCAGCGCACCCAACGCACGGATGACCGTCAGCACCAGGCCCCTCGCCACGATAGTGGGTTCACGACCCGGAGATCTACGACCGCTTCGGCAATCAGGTGAACTTTGATGACCTCAAGCACAAGTTCAGTCGCGCGGCCGTGAGGTCGGTCTTATCGCATACGCAACTGTTCCCATGCTCGACTATGGTCATCCCTGCCACGGCTACTGACCCGCATAACTCTACGTGGACGGTCGACTCAGGATGCAAGCGTCAGGCTGCCTTCTAGGAGTCCTGGTTAAAGGAGATCCGACCCTATGCTGGTGCCAACATCGTTGGCGGCAAGAAGGAGCTACCCATCCGCGGCAGTGGCTATGTCATCCTCGAAGTGGCTGACACCACGGGTTCCATGCGCCTGCTGGAATTCCGCGATGGGCTCTACGTGGCGGGCATGAAATTCAACCTTCTGTCTATTGCGCAGATCCTGAAAATGGGCATCCGCCTTGTGTTCAGTAACACACGCTGCACGTTCTTCGTCGGTAAGGACTACAAAAACCTTGTCGAGCTTGCTGACCACATGGACCTGTTCCAGCTTTCGACTAAGACGCCACTCAAGACGCCATCTAGCGCGCTCGTGGCCTCGACTCGTGCGGACGAAATTCCCGCCAATGATCTAGTGGTTCAACCAGGTATGTACGTACCCTGCTGTCTTATTGGGGCATAAACGTCTCGGTCATGCTAACTTTCACGTGACGCAGACCATGTCTAGGACCCAAGCGGCCCCAGAACTGGCGTTCTCTAAAGCATCTGCGATCCCAAAATATTTCTGCCCGTCGTGCATATTTGCTAAATCCCATCGGGTTCCATTCAATAGCAACGTTGATCGCTCTAAAGCCCCCCTTGACAAAGTTCATTCTGATATTAATGGACCCTTGCCTTACCCCAGCCTTAGCGGCGCTCACTATTTCATTACGTTCATTGACGACTACTCGCGGTTCATGCACCTTTATGTAGTTCAGCGTAAGGCCGACCTGTACGATTGCTACGAGAAGTTTTTTAAGGCAGCCAAGAACCGCTTCAACACTGAAGTCCGTACTCTTGAAGCACAGTTCAATCAGTATGATCCTGAAGTACAACGACTTCAGAGCGACAATGGTAAGAAATACGAGAAACTGGGCCAGCTTATCTTTGACCGCTATGACACTCATGGCCAGTTCACCAATGCATACATACCTCAACAGAATGGTGTTGCCGAACGCCGAATGCGCACAATCCTCGAACGCGTATTGATGGCGACTTACCTCTAGGGCGAGTGTTGCCAGTATATCGCATATCTCATTAATGTGACTACAAGCAGCGTCCTTCCTACAGGCGTTACATCCTATGAGCTCTGGCATGGGCGAAAACCATCCTACAGTACATCAATGTATTCGGATGCGCCGCTTTCGCACTCACACCTGAGCCACATCGCAACAAGCTCGAGGCGCGTGTCCAACTATGCATGTTTGTTGGTCTCCCACAGAACAAGAATGGCTATCGTCTTCTCAGTACAATGGAAAACATAATCATCTACAGCAGAGATGTCACTATTAAAGAGAACACGTTCCCCAAGCTGACGTTTCTTGACCGGGCGACCCCCGACCCTCTCAGCACCTCCCTACCGGTTAAAAAATAACTCCTACCTCCACTCAGTGCACTCCTCAAACGCAATCAAGCCTCTTTGGCGGTGACGTGTGCACAACCTCCGCTAAGAAGTCAAACCCATAGATGCCGTCTCTACTTACTCAAAAGCGCAACTGCTCACTAAGCCCCTTGACTTGGAAGATGAGCATACGCGGCATCATACCATCATTAGTCTCCTAGCTGCTCGTTATGACCCTGATCCTAAGACCTATAAGGAGGCCATGCGCTCCACATATGCACCTGACTGACACAATACTGCTCTATCGGAATACGAGTCTCTCGGACGTGGACGCTTGATACTCGCACACATTCCCGCAAGGTACTCCAATGCCGATGGGTCTTTGTGCGTAAACGTAATTCGGCTGGCCTCGTTGTGCGCTATAAAGCTCGCCTCGTCATTAAAACCTCCCAGCAAAAGTATGGCATGGACTACACAAAATATTCTCACCTGTCGTACGTATGGAAGTCCTTCGACTCCTGCTCACACTAGCAGCTATTCTCGACTACGAGATCGAACAAATGGACGATAAACTGGAACAACCCGAAGCGTTCAAGTCTCAGGACAGCCCTGACCTGGTGTGTAGACTTGATAAGAGCCTCTATGGCCTCAAGCAGGGACCCCGAGGCTGGTACCACACCTTTGCACTATACCTCGAACGTCTTGGTTTCCGTCGACTGGTTAAGGACCGTTGCGTATTCTTTAACGTTATATTGAATGCACCATGCTACATCTCAGTTTACGTCGATGACCTATTGATTATCTCACGTCCGAACGGGGTCAAATTGGTCTTGAATTCCGAGTTCTACATTACCGATTTAGGGGGATACTCGGCTGGACGATTGAGAGAAATCGCACCGCTCGCTCCATTTTCCTTCACCAGAAGAGCTATGCCACCAATGTGCTTGACCGCTTCTCGATGTTAGAAAACTACCCTAAGAGCACACAGAACCTTAGTGTCAACGACTGCCCTACTGATGAAACTAGTAAGGCTGAAACGGCAAGCACGCTCTATAGGGAAGCTGTTGGTAGTTTCATGTACCTCATGACAGGCTCTAGGCCTGACCCCGCATACTTCCTACGAGAAGTCAGTCAATACCTGGACAACCCAGGAAAGGCTCACTGGAATGCGGTCAAGCATGGCTTGCACTACCTGAACGGCACCAAGGACTATGGCATAACACTTGTAGGAATGGAAAATCTAGAGCTACTTCAGTCAGATGAATACCTCATGGCATACACGGTCTCGGACTACGCATCATGCCAAGATACCCGCCGCTGCATTGGTGGCTACATCACCATGTTCTGCATCAGTCCTATTGGTTAGGTCTCACACCGCCACCACACGGTGGTGCTGTCTACGACAGAAGCAGAGTACATCGCCCTCTGCTATTGCATGCAAGTGCTACTCTACATAAAGCTACTGCTAGGAGAAATAGGCTACACAAGCTCAAAGCCGACACTGATCATGGAAGACAATCAAAGTTGTACAAAGATATGTAACCACCCTGAACTCCATGGTCGCAGCAAGCACATCGATATAAACACTTCTTCGTCCAGGAGAAGATATCGAGAAAGGAGTTCACTATCCACTACTGCAACACAAGCGAAATGTGCGCAGACATATTCACAAAAGCTTTAACGAAGCCAACCTTTAAGAAGATGAGAGCCTTACTACGTGTCTCCCCACCACAATAAACAACCCACAATTACTTTGTATGGGCAAATAAATAAATAAATAAATAAATAAATAAACCAATAAACAAATAAATAAATAAACAATAATTGGTAAGACCATTAACGGCCGGCCAAAAGAAGAAAAAGTTGATCCACGTGTAAGTATCCACAGCCATCCCCCAATCCCACGTGCCCCGACGAAGAACTTGTCAGTCTCTTCGTGGAGAACGAAGTCGTCGATCTGCCAAACTTCCCAGCGCAAGGTGGGATCAGCATCCCAGAGGGACTCTCCAGCAGCTTCCTCTTCATCAGACAGTAGGTGCAGTTGGTGGTCGAAGAAGCGCTCTCCAGAGGAGCCGGTGTCACTCAGGTTGTCGCTACAGACACCATCACTACTTAGGAGCTCGTCCTCCTCATCAGACTCACTCGACGGCAACGCTTCTTCATACATCGGTAGCCTGACCTCAACCATCATTTCCAAAAGTGAAATAAACAGCTGCAATTGTGTAGTGCTCTGACCAAACGACAAGAACGGATACCTATACCAAATACAAACTACACGTACAAGTGGTAGTTTCGATCCAGGGGGAGTGTCAATGTTTGTATCGGCACACAACTTGCAATTACGCACAATCTAAAAATTCTTCTGGGGTACCAGATCTGACAGGGTCTAGATGATTGTTTCTCGAGTCGCCATCGTTGGAGATGCTCTGTCTTCTCCTTAACCTACAATATACTCACTTTCCAATTTCATCTCTTCGTCTTCAGCTCCCTTCTTCTCTACCTGTGCAAGTGCGTCAAGCAATGGCTCAACAAGGCCACGAAGCTTGAGGTACCAAAATAGGCAATAATATTGCTAGAGCGTAAAAGGACATCAAATAATAGTCATACCAAAATTTGGTAGGAACGCAATTTAGGACAATCGATGTCAAGCTGTGCTGCTCGAAGTGCAAGAAGGCTCGCTACAAAGTATTCTCTCAGGATAAGCTGAGAGTTATCCACTGCAATTTCGTTTCAAAACGTGCCGTTCTTCAACCTGAATGATTTACATGAATGTTTTAAAACATTTTTGTGAAATCCGGACTGCTTTTAACGTAAGTGTTACAAACTAATCTTTTCATAACGTAGACTACGCTGGCTCAAAGAATTCTCCCTTTGAAGCCATTTACTTCTACATACTATTTCAGCAAAGCACGGTACTGCCCTGTTTCAAATTAATTTTTATCTAGTGCTATTGTGAATCCCGCAATAGAAACCCACTTTCCCGCTTACAGTAGAGGATCCGAAGCGAAGAGTCACCCACCTCACTCGCTAAAGTTTATATAATCACTTTGTCAAATATGAGGCCCCGTCAAACACTCTGATTCTACTGAACCAAGGTACGTTTCGCGATTTGAGCACACCGTCGTAAAGAGGAGCATCTGCTCTTTCGATTGAGGTGCCCCAGCCCTCATAGCATTTCATATTGACGGGGTGACAACCTCCCGAAAAAATTATCTCCCCAAACTAACACCTGATCGAAAAAAATATTTTTGGGTCAATCGAATCGTCTCCGCCTGAGGATTCGATCGCGCCCACTCCCACGCGCTAATTCAGGCTGGTTCCCTTTCTAATTTTGGGTGGAAAATCCCGTTTTGAGTTTCAGTAGTGTAGTCGCCGAAAAGCCAAAAGAAGCAAATTGATTGGTAAAATAATGTTTTTACCAATCGGCTGTCGTCTTGCCTCAACACCAGTAATATGGGTATTGAGCCAAGACGACAGCCGCCCAGTCTTCTATGGAACCGCCTCCCGATTCCCTCTCGCCGCTGCAGATAAGGCCTCTCTTGGGGTGCCCTCCGCAGTTGTGCAGCCCTCCTCCAAGCGGAGATTGACGCGTGCGGGCTCCTGGCCCCCCGGATCGATTTGGCTCCAGTCGATACACTTGTGTAAACCACACCACGAAAGAAAACTGGCCCTCCTGAAAAACGTACTTTAAGTTCGGTTTTCGAACAACCAACTTTAGAGGCCGATATCTCGATAACTCTAAAAGGTGCAGTAGAATCAAAATGTTTGCCAGGGTCTCATATATAGTTGACCCTGTGTCGTCCAATGAAAGAGAGTCCCTAAATATGGGCTGGGACCTTACTCGCTTTCACTATGGTTTCCATGCGCCAACTGGTACAGATCAAACCTTCATAGACGGTACACATGAGCTAAAAGAAGTGTTGTGCGAAGGTAGTCGGCACTGTGCCGTGTGCATGCACACCACTCCTCTAGAGCGACGTCTGCAAGGCGACCCGTTGGCATCATGGAAGATATATTCTGTGTAGATTAACGAAAGGATTAAGGAAGTATACGGTCTGGAGATATCCTCGCGCAATGCTCAAGGTGAAGTTTCGTCCATGAGGTGCAGATTCTGCGTTTGTTTCGGAAGGGGAGATCGCAAAGGGGACACCAGCAAGTGCACACGCACCAGTAATATCAAGCCGGTTAAGAACCCGTTCCGCGCAGATTACTTTCGGGACCACGTTGCGTCGCAGCATCCTCATCGCTGGGGTGTGTACCAGAAGATGTCTGCCGCCGAGAAAGCAGCATGCTTCTCAACGAAGAAACAACGAATGGACAGCTTGACTAACCACCTGACCACGGCCAAACATGCGAGAGGTCACGGTATCGGTGCGCATTGTGGAGGGCATTCTTGTCGCCATGTTCGTCCGCACCCCGAGCATTTTGACATAGAAATCTCGGAGTTTGGCATGGAAGAGGACGAGGTGACATTGGCGGTAGGCGACACATTAGATATTGCCGTCTAGAACAACACGACATTGTATCTTTTTGCTCAACAACTCGATGGAATCTACAAAGCCACTGTCAAGAACGCCCTTCGGTTCCAGCTAGCGATTGGTCACGTTGCCATCGGGATGTTATTTTGCCAAGTCACCTGCGCGATTGACTTCGTGCGGATCCGCACGAGTAACGCCAAGTTGATCGGGGTCAGCGACTACCTCGTATGGGGCTTCGTGCGCATCGTTGTCGGTGCGAACCTGCAAAAGATGGCTGAATTATTAGCGTACCCATCCGTTTGGGCGTTTCACTAGCTAGTGATGATAGCACGTATCGACACGAGTCGTTTTTGGACATGCGAATTCGTTTTTGCTATCACGACACGCTGCACAATCTTCACCTCGTCGTCCTTCCCATACTTGAACGCCACAGTACCGCCAACATCTTTAGCCTAATCGCTAGAACGCTGAACAGGCTGCTCCCAGATTGGAGATACAAGTTGATTGCCGATGGCGAAAACACGATGCCAGGGCGTCATTCCAGCGTCGTCACACGCCTGGAAGAAGCAGCGGCAAACAAGGTAAGGTGGACACAATTGGATTTTGGGGTGATTTCGTGTTGAACTAAACAATGATTTGTTGTGTTATGTGTAGATTTTCCGTGTTTGGTGCGTTCCGCACCAAATCGATCACGTGGTCAAGAAAGCTACAAGCTTAGCAGGCAGAGGAGATTGGTCAAATGCGGTCTATGTGTTGTCGAAGAAGTTTTGATAATCGAAAGAAAACGCAGCATTGGGTGCAGCTAGGAAAACTTTTAGAGTTTTACATCACCAACCGCGGGGAGATCATGAATCACTGCGAGCGCAAACACCCTCTACAAACCCCAACTTGCGTCTGGTGGGTGCGCACGCTGGCTATCTACCCAGCCATCAAGCTGGTCAATTGTACCATCGTCACAATTCAGCGCCGATCACTCCTTCTCGCCTAGAAGCGCGCAGAAGTGGCAGATATGGTTACAAAGCTTATCGCCATGTTTGGAGCTCGCCTTATACTGCCCGCGCGCTCCCGTATGCTTGTTCTGCAGACAAAGGGGTGGGGATCCAAGAGAATATCTTTGGTTCACGTAACCTCCTCTGTGATTCTTCAAAGGGTTTCATCTTTGAATAGCTCCCGTTGTTTTGCTTCCTCGCTAATTTGATCAGCGCTTTGAATCGCGGTTGGTACCTAGCAGCTCGGTGGAGTCGACCATCGGCTTCGATGACGGCACGGGGTTTGCTACGACGGAGAATATCTTCAAATATATGGAAGACCAGGGATCAGCAGCAAGGGCCGTTATGCTTCAACTGCAACCCCAGCAGCACTGCGATGTTCCTCACGATATCGCGCAATTTGCGGACTGCTTTGTAACAGGGTTAGAGCGCGTACAAGCCGAACATGACCAGGACAACAAATCGGCGGATACGTCTCCTACACCAGAGACACCTGCCGAGTTGGTGTCGATGCGAACGGGCGAATTCATCAGAAATGCGATTGACAAGTTTTGCACCTATCACTGAATGTCTTCGTGGGACAAGGACAATGAGAAAATCAAGCACGACTACATAAACCTTGTTAAGGCCTACCGCAACGACCCAGCCATTTAAGCAGTGATCAACCGCCACGATTACAAGACATCTTCCAACTCCGGGTGTATTGATTTGGTCGGCCAGTTCCCACACCTGATGAGTTTCTGGGGCGGTCTGGCTTGTGTGTTCGCTAACACCACCTCAGTCGAGTTGGACTTCTCCATTCTGAAATGGGAGAAGAACGACTTTCGTACGGACCAAACGAATCTCTCACTGGAGGGGATCTTTCAGACTAAGCAGTACGGGTATCTTCGACATATAAATGGTGGCACGGTAGCTAGGAAGCTCGTATTTGCAGATGCCGGTTTAAATAAATTGAAAGTACCTAAATAAGCTAATCCGTCCAAACCAGCGTGGACCGGTGTTGAGGCGGCCTGGTTTATCGACACCCTACTGTGGAGAAGACACTACCAAAATATTCCTCTAAACTAAGAGGCCTAGCTGATGGCCTAGTTCACTCACAGGAATAACTTCATGAATTATATCCTCAGCGTCATCGATTTTAACTTCCTCCACTGTCTCAACAAGTTTACTGTATGACCCCAACTAACAGTAGTTGAAATAATTGAATTTACACAATTGACCACAATTCGTCCGTGGTCACCGGGGAGGCAAGGCCTCCCTGTGAAGTGTCGATTTGCTTAGATGCCATGATATGGTGACCAACAGGGTCGCACTCTGCATGTATGTTACAAAAATTACACACTGTGTGCCTTGACTAAGGATGCACAGGAAAGTGTCCTGATTAGCCATCATTGGCTTCTGATTTGGCTAAATCACCCCTGCATGCCTTGACATGAGCAATTCGCTTACCGGGTCCAGCCACATCGAGGTCATGGACGTACAGTTGCTCAAGATTACCGACGATTCAGCGTCCTTGTCAACTGCCAGTGACCCTCCTGTTTGCTGTGGCACTTGCAGCACTGACCAGCTCGATGCACGGCTCGAAGATCTTAAATGCTAATAAAAAAATGTTGTTGTGTCTGTACAATTGCAGTGCGAGATGTAATTGGTCACTTGCGCACATAAGTGCAAATTCTCCTCCTCCGCGAGGCCCTTGACGGGTCCGCCCATCAGCTACTTCGATCCTTTCATGTTCAAAGACTGGTCGTCGCTGTTGATGCTCGACAGCGATGAACATGCGCGCTAGTCCGACCCCGTAAAGTTGGTCGCCGACGCCAATAGCTTCACGTCACATGTCGGTGCGGACACTGGCGCGCTCCCGCACTCGAGTTCTTTCTAGGAGAAGCGCCGAAGAATCTGTTTTGGTGCTTGGAGGCCGACGGGGACAGTAGCGTGGTCGGTGTAAGACCACCAAAGACTTTGGCTGTAACACAACAAATATAGGTTTTTCCACCCAATGTGCACGAGGACGCCACTCAAAATCACCAATTGGACTGTCCACCAACCATCAGGGTAGTCCCAACAATCGCTGGTGTAGTTCAACATGCCTCCGGCACGTCCAACACAGGGCTACGACCACCACTTTTTTGGATTTTACTACAAATGGTCACAGCCTCACTGCCCAGTTTTGTACAAACCTCGCGGTTGGTTCAAACAAAGCTAGCCCCCCCCGCCCGGGGAACCACCTTGAAGTCACGAAGATGCTCTAGGTTCTTCGACCACAGAGGGGACTGTGACATCGAGCCGGATAAGGTCATAATCTTAGTGTCTGAGAATGAGACCGTCAGATTGCGAGCTGAAAATCCACTGTGAAAATTACAGCCCAGGCACACTTGTTGGGACACCGACAAGGGCGGTACATCGCTTGTCCCGATCATCACGGTCATGGCCCAGAGTGACTCGTTTGGCATGGCAATCCGACCAATTAATCAGTAAGACATGAATATTAACGAACACCTGGATCTGGATATCGTAACATGATCATTATCTGTGATGTGTAGCTGGATACTCGTTCTGGAGCTATTGGAACGATATCACATCTTGGTGACGAACCCCACTGCCTGTTCGCATCGAGTATGTTATATCACAGAGGATGTGCGGTGCGCATTGTCAAATTGCGCAGTCCTCCTGATAGGGAGGTCGGCGGCAGTCAACCCATGATGTGGGTGCGAGTAATAAAAACGGGGGAGAGTATCGTTTTGGACAAACCATTCGTGTTTCGTCCCATCCGAGTCGTGGTCAGGGAGGCACTGGAGGGCCACATAGTACCAGTGAGGATTCATTGTGTTTGTGTTCAGCTAATACGAGATTACATTGCAGTGCAGAACCGCTCGGATTGCACTACTGTCTTTCTTCTGGCGTATTTTTTCACATCTCAAAAACGTGTCATCGATATTGGATGGTGCATTCGCTACATAAATCGTGGATGTGTGGATTTGTGTGACATGCTCTTAACTGCGATGTTATCATGATGGACACAGACAAAGCACAATGCAATGCTTGTGTGTCAGAGCTTCCAAACGCTATCGTCTTGTGTTGCTGGTTTCACGTCACAAAGAACGTGTTGACGCAAGCACAACTAAATCGGGATCGTTTTGGATTGGACGCATTTTGAATGTCTTAAACGATCTAAAAGGTTTTAACTGTTTAGTAGTTTCCAAACACCATTCAATATGTTCCGAAAACCCATACCTCCAAAGATCCCGACCATACCCCCCGAGTACTACATGTTATATACGATAGACTGAGCCAGTGTCATGGCGCCCCCAAACAGTGCTCTTGATCGCCCAACTCCACCTACGAGTTCAAGATCACCACCGCCTCAACTCAAGCTCAGCAGAAAACTCACTTCGCTCGCCGCCTGGTTCAGCTTCAAGACGATATTTTCGCTTTAGCCCTTATCAAGGTGGTGCGGAAGCGCTGAGAATCAAGGTTGCAATATAACAGAGCGATGCGAGTTACACCAGCCGCGTGTGTTCCTGCGTTGACGGCTAATATTCTCAGTATGAAGCGGCGGGGCGATAAATCGATGCAAGATAAGTACTCGCAGTCAAGCCCACGCGACTATTGGATCGCCATGAGTAATAATAAATTCCCTCTGCAAAAACAGAGCTGCGGTTGTATCTACGATTTCCACCTCGTCGGCAGCAAGTGATCGAGTTTAAAGTATTTTCGATCCCATACACTCCAACAGAAGGGACCGACTCTTCGTTAAGGTTGAGATGATATGTGTGTATAAACTTCGGCACGATAGGCAGAGATACAATCAGCCTTGCACGCCACCAGTCGTACCCAGATAGGATTGAATTAGACACTGAGAAGTAACTAGCCAAGCACCGCCGCTACGCGGCGGTAGTTTTTGTATTTGGGTTGACCGCCAAGGTCACTACGCTCGCTTTACAATTAAAAGTAGGGTACCTACCGCTACGACAGTGGCGCTCCCAGTTTCGCTCGCCTGCGGCCTCGCTATACTACTCGATGTGTCCAATGGTTCTGTGAGGCCGCCTTTGCTATGCTCGGCATTGGCAAAATAGTTTTATGCAATGAAGGCTGCATTCGCTGTCCTCGGCAGCAATATTTTTTTCTATCCAATGAAGAACACCTTCGCTGTGCTCAATAGCAATATATATGCTCAGTGAAGGATGAAGAGAGGCAATTTTGTCCAATGGTACTCGTGTGACATCTCCGCTACGGACAGTACGTTGCTCTGAATAATGTTTTATATGCTTTAAAGTTAATACATCGAAATTTGTCTTAATCGAGGGGTGCTGCATGTACATGTAGTACTAATGCAAAGATCACGCACCGAACGCCATCAGCAAGTCAAACTAGACATTTAGATGATCCTCAGCTCCGGTATCTGATCTTATCAGCGCAAAACCGTCGGCGTAGGTAGGCTGTGCTAGACAACGGGTCATTTCCGCGCAGCAACGCTATTACAGCGGACAGTCGCTTTGAGTCGAACATGCTCATCTTGATCGTTTCTCATCCAACGCAAATCACGATGGTGGTTAACATTACGGGAAACCTGTCCTTCTTCACCGCTTTGGGTGATGTCACGCGAAGACTGAGATTTTGGTCATGCGACCCTTCACCCGTAGGTCATGACCGAGTAGCTGATGCGGCAGACAACCGCTCCGGCGTGCGGTTCCACAACACGTTATCGTCAAAGTACTCGCACGGACGCGGCAGGATGTAGTGCAATAATCCAATGGTTGTCCAGCTTGATGGCTGTACGCGGGTCCGGGTCCTCCTAGTTTTTTCATTACCGTGGCATCATCTCGGCGTTGATGCGGAGGTACGTACAACCTAGTGGACGTCCACAACCAAGCAATTAAACATTGACTGAGCAAGCTCACCCATCTACCATGGCATTCGTAGCGCCTCGACTAATCATATGCCAAGCTCACCTTGTCATCAGTGCCGTCTCAATGGGATCTTCCGGTCATCCGAGTTAAATGTTGCGGGTGTAAGAAGCGCTTCCCCTGGGAAAATAACTACTTCCGGTCGCCCGCAAATCAACTTGTCAATCAATTCGACCCCGAATCGGACGGGGTCGAAGCGGGTGGCAAAGTTTTGGTGCTCCTTGGCGTCGTTGAGTCGAGTGAACGACGCCAAGAGTCATCGGGTCGCACGGTGTACCGCTCACCGTACGCCTAGGTGGTACCCGATGAGCGCATGGATAAACGCTGCTGCTTTTGATGCCGACGCAGCAAGGGGCTCAACCGAGTCCTGAGAGCAGGACGCTGCTGTTCAGCTATAAAATCGCCATTCATTTAACACAGATTTGCGACCTCATTGAAGCTCTTCATGATGCCATTCACGGTAACGTACGCAGCGTTCCCTTCACCACACTCATCGCGCGGAGAAGTATCAGGCCGTCGCTAACGTTAAAGTTCTTACGTGCAGATCCCTTTCTTGGCTTGACCCGGACTCGTCTTCTGTCGCGTCTTTTGCGCGAACATCACTTGACCCCCCCAAGAAGCCCCGAGGCCGTGGCATATGCAAGGTCCAGCATATAGTCCATGTTGTTTGGTTGTGTCCTGTCAGACTCTGACGCTCTTAGGTATTGAATATTCCCGAAAGTGTCCTTCGATTCAAGTGCAAAAATAGTGCATCTAGCCGAATCTTAATCAAAGCTCAATCGCTCCGAAAGGTCGCTATTTACGAGACTTGACCACGCGTCAGGTCGCTTTGGTTAGAGGATGACAGCAGGCTTGCGGAGTCCGGTTGTCCGATAGTTAGACTGAAGTGGTATTTGTGAGTGACGGGGACTAGACCGGAGAATTCTGGAAGGGGAGCCCGCGGACTTCTCGGAATTGCGTGTGCACGAGTGCACTCCCCTTAACGGGTTCCGTATATTGTACTGGCGAGATGAAGTGATACACCAACTTCAGACAATAATAAATTTTTCAGTTGGGCACAAATTTTTGCAAGAAAACCACGTTAGAAAGCTCTGTACGTCCTCGTTCAAGTGCATGGTTTCGGTTGTTTGTCTATGATTTGCTACCCGCACTACACTTAAACGAAAACTGCGTCTCGTCAAATCCGAAAAAAGTCGGGGCTATGAACGAAACATCTGCTTAGTGTTGGTCTTGCAAATCAATATACTTGATTTCACTATGGGCATGTCAACTGCGCAGTCCATGCACAAAATTGGCTTGTTGGCAACCAAATTCCTCGCCAAAGTCGACAACGGCAATGAAAC
>KE590148.1:0-17652 GCA_000443045.1 Phytophthora x cambivora | reverse complement strand
ATCTAATTGTGCTAGATCACCAGTAAAAATGACATCTCGTCCACCAAACGGCATACTGCTGCAGCTTGGCCATATCTCGTGCATTCGCTGGTCGATCCAATAAAGCATACCACACGAAATGACGCTAAACTCATATATAAATGAACAAGAGCAAATTATTCTTGGAGTCGTTTAAGCTTCGTTTGGCCACCTTTCAAAGAAGACAGAGGAGTATAGGACGTTGAGAGCCCATTCCGAGAAAACACCGACAGCTCAAATGCAGAACATATCGTGCGGCCATTAATATTAAAGGCTGCAGTTCCTTGACGTGCTAGCAGTAAAACACGCTTTGAATTCCGCCTAGATAGTGTATAGTCTCCGAATACATTGTGCAGGTCTTTGACAATATGGCGTATAAGCCAGCTCTTCCCTGACCCACCTTCGCCGTAGATTATCATTTGTAAGGGCTCATAAGGTGCATTTACAACAGACGAACTCAAACGCCGTCTTGCCTGCTGCATTGCCAACGCGAATGGAATCCGTTGCGATTCATCCATGCTGCCAGTAATGCTATCGTTGCTGTCGTCTTCTGTAATCAGATAGATGTAGTGACTCTAATAAGTATTAACCCCACTCATCGATGATCTTGTGCGCCTGGATTCGCGCTGCATCTTTAAGTAAGGGCGAACGAACTGCTTTATGAAAACTCTAGTCCGATCAATATCCTCTGATCCGTGCGAGCGGGTTGATACCCATCGACTAGCCATTTGATCGCTACTGTTTTCAATAACATCATCGTAATAATATCTCAGTAAAGCAAAAACTAGGATTAGAGGAGTCTGGTGATATCCAGGGTGTTGCGCGGACTACGTGCGCTTTCGAGCGAGCCTTAATATATCCATTCGAATCTGTTCTTTTCCAGACATTGCCATTCGACTGCAGAGCGGAAACGTTTTTTGCTAGCTCATATTTCTCAACAAACGACGCGAAACGCATGCTGCCAAACGGTTCTTGAATAAGACGTGCCATATAGGCTGCCTCAACCGGTTCGATGCGAATTTCACTATCTTGAATATCACCGTTTTGAATGTCACTCCATTCGAACGGCTCAATACGATGTATGCCGCATAACCTTTACTCTAGTCACCTGACGGGATTTCCCATGCAGGGGTAGCTCTCAACAGAATATAATACGCTCCTTGTGCGCTAACTTCACGTATAGACAACGTCGCGTTCGCTACTCTCTTCAAGATGGCTTGATTTGGTAGGTTAGGATCGCATATTTTCACTGCCGCGGCGATAATTATTTTCAACCTTAGGGTATCCGGTTCTGCTTTGCTAACACAAGCTGATGTGTACTCGGCGGTTCCGTATGCATTACCACTAATTGAATATCCATGTTCGCTCGCCACACTGAAAGAAGGTTAACTGAACTGAAAGAAGGTCAGTTGTTAATAGTGGGGGACTCCCTCTTCAAATGCAATTGTACGGATGGAACGCCATCTGTCGACTCATGCACTTCTACTCCAGTTTCCTCTCTGAGTTCCTTGGGATAACCAAACCTGCAAATGTTTGACTGTTTTCTGCATTTTGAGCCTGAGCCGCACAAATGTTGCTGAACTCTGTGCACAGCCCTTGCTAAATCACACTGCCAGAAACTCACTGCATTTTTCGGTGGTCTGGCCAAAATGATATCATTCTGCGTATTATTCTCTCGAGAGCAGGTGTCACACGTACACTTTTTTAGATCGTCAGCTGATTTCGAGATGACGGATATTGCTCCCTCGACGTAGCTAGCTCGTTCAAGACGCCCGACCTCCGTTTGAGATAGCTGCAATATGTCTGGCGATTCTATCACCCACAGCAAAGCGTGTATATGAGGGGGCCCCCTCTGTTGGAATTCGACCCGCCAAAAGTAGTACGTTATCTCACCCAATGGTTTGGCACTTCCGCAGAGAATGCATTCAAAGAACGCATTAAATCTTCTGTTGAAGTGTCTTGCAGCAATATCAGGGTTTTCAGCTAGATATCGCCTTCTCTTTTATGACTGAGTCTGCGAGCTTCGTCTAAGGTTAAAGCAGGATTGCATGCTCTAAACAAATCTGGCCATATTGTATCTGCGGCGCTAAGCGTTAAGAAAAAGGTTGGCTATCGCGATGGAAGTAACCTATTTCCTAACATGCTCTTTACGGCTTCTCGTACGTTAGCCCAGTACAGTCCTGTGCCACGAACACTTCTAAAATTAAGCGAATCTAGCAGTTCCATCGCAGTAATATTTTTGTCTATCCTTGAGAGCAACCGTAGAGCTCGTCTTGGCGAGATAGCTGCGGCGCGACCGGGAGCCTAATCCTTCGAACGAGCCCGTCAATCTGCCGGTGCTGAATTAAAATAAGGCAGAAAACTTGAAATTCCTATGAATGACAAATCTACGATCGTGCCATTTCATGAGATGCGCACAATAGTCTGCTAATGAATATTCTTGTTCTCTTTTTTCAGTGTCTGACAATGGATAGTATCCGCCTTGGCCATTAGGAAACAGCGTTGGAAAACAGCTTTGCATCAGCGTGCGTGTAGTGTACTCATTCATCGGGTCCTTCCGGCAGCGTAATTCTCCAATTGGATGCACAGATTGCCCAGCTGCGGCATTAGCTGCATCAATGATTTTTTCAGCTTCCGTCAGACCTTCGTGTGTGTCTGCCTGTGGCTCAAAGGATTCTTCAAAGAGAATTTCCTCATTTGGTTGGTCAGTGAGTTGGTCAAGTTCGTGCATATCTAATCTAGCTGAATCAGATGAGGCTGGGTCTGATAGCCTTTCCGAAGCGTGGGCGGTGTGGTTGCGCGAATCCGAAGTAGCGTCGTAGTTTCCTTCCCGATGTCCGTCCCGTCGAACATTATTCAGCAACTCTGCCTCTTCCTCTTCTGTGAGTTCCAGTGAAGGAACGGCTTCATTGACATTCAAGTCTTCCAATGCTGCTGAGTTTTCCTCCGAGATACAAACGTCTTCGTAAAGCGGGTTGATAGAGATCAACCAAACGAGTGCTTGCCTGATCAAATCAGGTCGAACTCTCACAAGCGATTCACCACTACTAGTTCTTGACCTCAATAGTACAACTCCGCTTTAGCTTATTGGCCTCGGCAATGACAAAGTAATATCATCCACGTCATTCCAATAGTTAACTGCGTTGCCTCTTGTAAATTCTAGCTGATCCCAGTAGCGATTAATACACGTCGTGAACGATACGCCTAGTCCAATCAGCCTCGACTCCATCCAGTTCAGAGTGGCCAACTCATCTGACACGGGGGGGGGGAATACGAAACCCACTAGCCCGACAAAACTTAGGTCTCTTGCCTTCACCAAACGACGTATGGCAGCGGCAACATACAAATACACATTGCTTGTCGCCTGTAGACGTAGTGACGGCCTCGGGGGTCACCTCGCAAACGCTAGCTTAATTTCTCAGAGGATTGAGGTATTTGCTCTCTAGGTCATAAAGGTTTTTCAACGTACGTGTCGACTTATTTAGCTCGCCACAGCCTCCGCAAATCCTACGCAGAGGCTCGTCAATTGCTGCAAAGAAAGCTACCAAGTTCAAGTTTGTCAAAAACGATGCCAAAGCCGACTGTTTATTAAATACCACCGATATTCGGAATCTGCGTCTAAGACATTCTGATCAAGCCTAGCGGACGCACGTCGCTTTACCCTTTTCTTCCCCATCGGCAAGTTCTGCGCAGCCTCATTCCTTTGCCGGGTTTCATATAAGCGCTGTGGACGGGCACTAGACTCTTGCTCTTCCAAGACTTCCAGTGACACCAGCGAGCGCTGGTGTTTGCGAGGTGCACGCATAGTTACGTCATTCCCTAGTTGTATGTTTGTCGCCATCCTCGCGCTTGCTGCTCTTGTTATTGTTTTCACCAAGCCAGTCTATTTGTGTGAGAGTCATCCCGACTTTTAGAATCCACATCTATCTTCTCGTCTTGCCACACAGTTGTAGGTCCATCACCTTCGCGCGATCCATCGTCTGATCTAGCATCCAGTACTTTCATGGATTCACAGGATGGTCTCAAGCAGTGCTCGCCCCCGCTAGTTCACACGGATATCAACTCAATGTGCAACAACGCATACCACTGATACAAAGACAACAAACTAAATATCACGTCCACTCTTGCAACGGTGTATTTGCACTTCTAGCACGACATGCCTATACCGCCGCCCACGCAGTGCTGCATGAATCACTTCAAAGAACGCCAAAACCCGTCATTACCATTATGCGTTTCAACTTCAGCACCGTCCACACCGTAAACCATCTCCAGGATAATAGGCCAATTTACATTAGTTACCACCAGTGGGTGGCCAAGCCTTCCAAGTGAGAGTTCCGTGGACTCGAGCCGGAGGGCTGCATGCCAAGCACAACTAACGTGCTCCCAGCGGTTCATTCCCCATTCAAATGCGATATTACCACACGAACTCGACAGGGTCGTCATTAAATCAGCCCATCTCTAGTCAGGAAGTTCGGACACGCGACGGCAACTTGCAGGCGTTACGTTATCTCTAAAGAGACTCTACATTTTTCTTCTATTCTTGGCGGGCCCGCTCACAAGTCTGGCAGTCATCCACCTGTGCACACACATATATACGACTCTCTATCAATGTCATAAGCAATACGCTCTTCATTAGCACTTGACAGGCCATAGACGCATGTTGAAATGTTTGCACAGCAGTCCAAACGTTTCAACACCGATATGATTTATACGGCATGAAACGCTAACATTCGGGCACATCAATCACTGTAACTTTCAAACAATATGTCGCCACCAATATATCTACAGATCTGCAGCAAGTCCTGCCGAATAAATTCCACAATTGGCTTCCCAAACTTCTCCCGCTGCGTACATTCTTCCACCTAATCATTGGACAACGTACATACATGTAGGACTTAAGCCATTGATAAATTGAACATTCTTGCTGATGAATCACAAATTTACTGTATCAACTATAGCTGTACCCTGCACGTAATTATTCTTCTTCCCTTTCTTACTTGCTCTCAGAGTGGGGGAGAGTCCGCGGTCATCTCGAGTGTGTTTATATCGTGCGCGCGTGGTCTGTCAGTCTGCAGAGGAAAACTAGTTTAGTACTAACGTCAACGAAGTCTATAATCAACCTTATGAAATCAGCATTCTCACCGACATGCTGTCACTACGGCTTAAACCCTTTGCAACATCGGCTGCCACCTCACATTGCATCCGCTTCACAATGCATTGTCAGTTGATAGTAACCTAACACTCCTAAGAATGATGAGCTTACATGTTGGCCGTGGACCCTGCTACAGTACTCGAATGTGATTTCCTCCCCTCGTAAAATGTCTGCTCGGGCGAATAGACCACATCAGGTTTCTCCATTGACATCCCACTTCTGCAGCTCAGCGTTCGGGGCGCAACTATGATTCGCAAATCTTGCCAGAGTGTCCTTGTTTCTTGCATCGATAACCTCATGCGAGTTTATGGTGACTCCATAATGGTGTCGACCTCCAGTAAGCACCTATTCACAAAAACATGAGCCAATGTCCATTCATTCAAAACGATTCGACGCAATGTTCACCTTTTCACACAATTTGTACTCACCGATCGAAATTACCTCGCCTGCGTACTGAACGATGATTTCGCCTTTCGGAATTGCCTGGTCCGCCACCAGAGCGAACCGATTGTCACGAGAATGCTGCAGCAAAAGGAGAGCAGATCCACCGTTTTGGAGTTTTGATTGCTGCATTCTCTGTTCGTAGCGCAATAACCGCGTACGCACTCGACTTGCATCTGAAAAATACACGAATTGAAGAGTGGCATGTTTTTTGTGTTCCCGATCCATTAAATTACAGAGCAATCTTACGCTGCGATTTTCGCATCCCCACCGGCAATTATTTTCTTGGGTAGCTTGATTTGCACATGAGCACCGAGAGACCTTGTCCTGTCACTTCTATTACAATCTATTGGGTATGATAGCACGTAGACGCGACCTTACCTTTGGTAAGTTGGATCGTAATCGATGAATATATTCATTCTGGGGTATGAGGTCGAACTCTGCGAACGCTTGAACAATCGATCGCTGCTCAAAAAGCTATATCAACAGGTTAGGTTAGAGTCGCAGCTGGTATTTGATGCGCAACAGCATCTACTGCGAGCCGTACCAAGGATTCGGTATACCATGCTCGCTTAAATCGATCTGCTTCACAACCTTGAAAGCGCTTCTTTGGCATCGGCGCCAGTTGGTAAGTTTCGACATGGCTCCAGTATCCAGTTGTATCGATTGAAGCCTGAACAGGTTCCGAAGCCACATGCACGTTCTTCAGCCTCCTATGTTTCTGACATCGTCGAAATAGACGCAGCTTGTTCGAAAATATAATGTAGAAGTACTGTGCATGTGTTGCTATTTCATTTCTTCCGCTTAACCAACTTGCTATGCATCCTAAAAAAACAAGCCACCTCACTGAACGAATTCACCGACAGGCTACCCTACCAATTGATCACTGTCACTACAGCGCTAGCGGAAGTGCATACAGGCACGTTTACTCCTGGTCTTCCTCCATGTCGCCGTCCCTGGGTAGATCGCTCAATCTGGCACGCTTGGCCGTGGCAAAGTCAGGAAACTCCTCGATAACCCCAGGATTCGCCGCGCCCACCGCCTGAACACACCCTTGCAAGGTATTGTGGTAGAACTTGAGCGAGTGAACCTTCTTGAACTCGTACACTGCGCTGCTGCGAAAGCGAGGCTTTCCCACTGAGCGATTCTTCGGATCCCAGACAGTAAGCTTGAAAACACGAGCTTCGCTGCGGAACTTGTCCATTCGAGCCAGTGTTTTCCCGTAGCTCATGATGTGCCGCTGCATGTACCCCTCCACGAGATTCACGCGAGAACCCTTTGTTGTTTTCCAGCCGCTCCGAGTCCAGCACACACATGATCGTGGAGACATTCACCGTATCAGCGGGCTTTTCCGTTTTCGCAAACTCACGGATCTTCTTCACGGACATGAACATGTTCGTTGCTTCTTCAGCACGTTGTTTGCGCAATTCTGCTTCGACTTCGGCCAGGAGCTCCGTGGCGTCAGCTTCGTCATCATCACTAGCACTATCACGACGCATGGCGACAGAGGCTTGCCAGCAAAAAATAAAATGAACCTTACTCGCACTGCTGCGGGTACAAGTTTCCTCACTACAGGCCCTCAGCTAACCCATCATCCCTATCAATGCCGCAGAAAACCCGGTCGTAACCGTCCACTTCGTTCGAATACAATCATAATCTAGTCACAGGCAAGGCGTTCTGCATCGAGAGGGTACTCACACCATTCCAAGCGCGGTACCGCCACTACACATACGAGGGGAACCGGTCAAGTACTACCACCACCACCGCAGAGTCACGTGGGCAATTCTAAGGTGACATCACATCCTGCTCAAAACTACGCATTTAATATACACTACCACACACCCCTCACTTCATCAAAGTCGAAACGCATGAGCGTTACACCACCCATCGAAAACTTTCATCAACGAAGCATGCTGCCCGTCAGCCTGCACACGTGCTGCTCCAACACTAATGACCACACTAGCCTTGGGGCACGCTCAATATTCTAAGCTCATAACCACAAGCACGTCGATTGATTTTTAGTCAAAGTATCCTAGCAACTACTGATTTGTTTCATTACATTGCAGTACGTCCCATCAAACGTTTGCTCACCACTAATTCCTACGCATCTGCACCTTGTAGCTGATCAGCTGATGCCGCTCGTGCTCCTATGCTCTCAATCAGTAGTTGAAAGCTGACGTCGGCTCGAATCGCCATCAAGCGATCAGCCTCAAAGCGGCCTGGAACCTCGTGGTAACGCCGGCGACGCGCCTTGTCAGCATCAAGTGCTGCCTGCATTCGAGCAGCTCTTTCCTGTCGCAGGAGCTTCATTCTCGTAGCTAGATTCGTCCTCTTTGCTCGTACAGGTTTCTTAGGTGTCACTAACGTCATGGCTTGATGAGGGTATCGTCGCTATCCCCCTGCTGGAACAGCGACACCGGTCGGTGTCCAGAGAAGGAGAATCCGGCTTCTAGGATTGCTTCAGACGCTTTTTGGCGGCAGGGCTTGCGTGACTCTCGGATTGCGCTGCAGTCGTGTTGGTTTCGTGAGGTAAGCCCGCTGCTGTCAACCTTGCGTTTTTCGCTGCCAAACTCCATACCACCCTCCGATTCTTCCATCATGTACGGAGCAAATCGAATAATGCATGCCTACAGCGCTCGGGTCCCTGGAGCTCAGTTCGAAACGCACGAAACGGCCGTCCAAACAGTAGAAGATTTGTCCTAAGCATATCACCAAGGGCATACATTCTAACGCGCTAGCTACCAACGAGCTATTTCATTCTCACAGTGATAAGCGAGTACGCAAAAAACGTTTCTGCCATTGATTGTGGTCATACCTATAGCATTTAAGCCTATGATGCGTGGTTAACCTCGAACCTTGTCCGCCTCCGTCGCCATGGCGGTCGTATCAGACGTAAGAGCTCACCCTGTGCCGCCAGTAGATTCCTCAAGCTCGGCCCTGTCCGTCTCCGTCGCCATGGCGGCCGAACCAGATGTAGGCGCTCACCTTGTGTCGCCACTGGCGACTCGCCAGTAGCTTCCTCGAGCTCGACCGCGTCCGTCTGCGTTGTGGCAAAAGCTTCCGTCGTGGCAAAAGCTTCCGTCGTGGCAAAAACTTCCGGTACATGTCTGCGGGAGTCCCACCTTGAAGCTGCTGATCCAAGTTCGCAATGGCGCCTCCATTGTAGTGGCGGCCGTACCAGACGCGGGCGCTCGCCCTGCGGCGCCAGTAGCTTCCTCGAGCTCAACATCGGCTGTCTCCGTCGTGGCAAAAGCCTCCGGAACATGTCTGCGGGAGCCCCGCCTCGCAGCTGCTGATCCAAGCTCGCTGCGTCGTCGGGGATTCGGAATAATGCGGTCGATGCGTAATTACGTATGTACCCTTTTTAACCAATTATAAAAATGCAGGCTTTGCGACGTATTAAGACTATTTTGCTCCCAATAAGGGGTCTTAAGCCAACATACTCCTGCTACAAGCCAGATAAAAAGTGCAGTTTTAAGCCTTTTCTGAGCAGGGGTTCATATCATCGGCCAATTTGGTGATATCTTTGATACATTACTACTTACAAAATTGCACGGAGCTAAGATCACATGATCCGTATCTGCAGCTACTACGGTATCAATATCATATCAATTATTTGATACCTGTATTCAATACCGGTAGGCGTCACGGAATGTTGTTCCGGAGGTCAATAAACGATTTTTTTTTTCGTTACAATCCTTTTTTAAAGATAACATTTGTATAAACCTCTCTGAAACTAAGGTTGAATACAATGTCAAGGCAATGCAAGCTCTGCTTCCAAATGTAACCCAGTAACTTGATCATCGTGCGTCTTATGAAGGCTTGACCTAAAGAACACTCTCTGCTATTGCTTTCCTGAAACATATTTAAATCTCGACTGAAGCATCTTCGGAGTTGACGTTGGCTTTTTTGATTAAAGATGGTACCGATAAAACTTAGTCATCTTACTGTACACGGCGTCCAAGATAAAACACTAGAGCACGGATTGGAATGGTTACATTGAACGCTCACACACGACAAACATGTCGGTATTTCGAAACATAGCAAAGAGGACGATCTTTGGATATCACATGCTTGAAATATGTATTGAAAATAATCCCTACGTGTCGCTCTCTGAACCACGCTGAGCTTGTTACTCTCGTTCTTGCTATTCATTGATTCGTTCTTCTCGGGCCAGTTTGCTTCATCAGGTACATTATTACTAAAATAGCTCTTATTTCCGGCTCGTTATAAACCTGTAACGTGTCTGAGGTACCCTGCACGCCGGGTGGTCGATAACACAGCTTTCCGTGCTCGTCGATAGCACGAACTCGATCACTGGCCTCAGGAGAAAGCTGCTGTCCCCTGCGCCGGTACTCGTCGCACTGGACGGGCACCTATTTATTACTGTCCTTAAAGCTCCAGCTCACGCCTTCCTACCACTAGAACCTTTCCGCTCCCGCCTGCTACGCCACTTGGGACACACAGGCCCCTTACACCGCAACGCACGACTTGGAAGCACGCTGACTCCCTCCGTACTCGGTCCTCGCGGCGTACAAACGCCAACTGCTGCTCTGCTACTCTCGCCCTTCGCTTGCTAACAACGCTGCAAATTCCGAACTGCGATCCTGCTCCACTCGACGGCCACCAGATCCTTGCTGCCGCCCGTCGTCCTGGCGCGATCTTTTGACGGGCGACCCCCTGCACGTCTCTTCATCAGCTGCTTGTGGACCGCTCGTTTCGGTTCGCGGCTGACTGCTGTCTGACGAATCTATCTGCGACTCGGCAGTTGTTCCGCTCACCTTCGTACCACCTTCTGTCGTCGGCGTCCATACCGCGGACTCATTACACGACTTCCTCACATGAAGGGTCTTCCACGACCCTTCCGGCATCGAACAATTGATCATACTCCGCGGTGGACACCCACCGCCGCTTTGCTGGCCGACTGTTTCGACGACCGCCGGCCAGGGGCTGCAGTTCGTACTCCATGATGTACTGCCCAGCCCGGTTTCTCCGCTTTCATCTCCGGCATTCCACCAGCTCAACTGCCTGGGTTCTCTGTCCTGGCGAGTGCGCAGCTGCTCCGCGACGTCGTTTCTGGCTTCTTGCTGTCGGTGCTGAAGCACCAGGAGCCTGCGCTGCACATATAACCGCCTGTCGCGTCGCGACATCGCTCCCGACCGGTGCTGCATCTTCCTCTTGCAATTGCGCAGTCAAATCCGCCGCTGCCTGCTTCAGCAACTCCGACGACTGGTGATACGTCACCAAAAACGAGGAATGCGCTATAAATTCTTCCACCGGGCCCGTTTTGTCTTCACGACGCACCAGGAAATTCTCGTAACCGGCCGGTTCTACAATTCGCATGGGACCCATCCAACCATGTACAAACTTGGTAGCTTTTGGTCCCCTCGGTGGCTTGAACAACCACACTCGGTCACCGACTTTCCAAGTCTTATCCTGTTTGGACTTCCTGTTGTAATACTTGGCCTGACGTTCCTGCTCTTTGGCTCGCGCCGACTCTGCACTCTCTCGACTTGCGTCTATCGCTGCTAGCAGTTTCTTGTGATACTGACCCAATTCACCAGCTTCTGTTACCGCGGTATGGCGCATTAGTTCATTGGGCGTCTTCAGCTTCCTTCCCATCATCAACTCGTTGGGTGTCAGCAATACCGTGGAGTGTCGGGCCGAGTTGTAAGCATAGACGGCGAACTTAACCCACCTCTCCCAATCATTCTGTAGCTCCCTCTCCATGTAAGTGGCCACGCAGTCCTTCCATGTCCTGTGAAATCTTTCCACCAAGCCGATCATCTGGGGCCTGTATGGCACCGGGTTGATCTGCTTCGCTTGCAACATCGCTACCAGCTGCTCAATCGCCTTGCCCGTAAGTTCTGGCGCCCCATCCGTCAACAATTCCCGAAAGGGTCCAAATTTGAGTATTACTTCGCTCATCAGGAAGCCCGCTACATTTTCCGCTGTGTGTCGCTCCACCGCCACTGCTACGGCGTATCGCGTCACATATTCCAGCGCGGCGATTACATACCGCTGACCACCGTCTGCTATTGGGAAAGGACCGGCCACATCTAGGGCCCAGCGGTCCCCCACATCACCACCGCGCATGCTTCTGAGCGGCGGCACTACTTCTCGGGGTCGCGCTTTGCGACTGCCGCATTCCTGACAGTTGCTGACCCATCGTCGCACCTCGCGCTGCATGCCCGGCCACCAGTACAGCTGCGCGATCCGGGCATACGTGTGAGGACCGCGCAAGTGCCCTGCCCACACGGAGTCATGGCACTCTTTGAACACTTGTGGCCACAAGGCTACGGGCAATACGACCCTCCGCCCCTGCAGCGTGTGTATGATGGTGAGGCCATACATTTGCTCCACTTGCATTCCTTTGTACACACCAGCCTCTCGTATACTGCGCACCAGTCGGCTCCGGTTTTGCGCCTCCATTATCGCGTTGTCCGTAAGCTGCAACGTCGGCTCCAGCGGCACTGCGTCGTCATTCACCGAGGCATCTGTCACCTGCGGCGTCTTCGGTTGTTTGCTTCTCGTGTCGCGCCTCCGTGCACCCGTCACCGGTTTTTCCACGTGGTTCCGCCGCTTCTTGGAACTACTTCGACCAGCGTGTTCCTTTGAGGCTTCCGCCGGGGGTGGGGACGACAATGGCTCGGCTACTGCCACCAGTTCACTCGTCTCCATTTGTTGCGTGGCTTTCACTGCCGCCTCCCTCAACTTCTCTGCTTGCGCGTCTGCACGTTTCTTCGCTGATCGCGTGAGGGGTCGCGTGGCTGCAGGCTCTCCTCGGTCAGCTTTCTTCGCTGCTGTAGTTTGGTCGGCAGTTCCGGATACCCGTTTTTGCTCACTTGCTTTACTCGCCGGGCTAGTCACTTGTCCCCACTTCGTACGCCAACCCACAGCTGTCAATACTGCTGCTGGTGCTCTCGATAGTGCGTCCGCTACTACATTGGTACTCCCCGGCCGGTAAACAATCTCGAATTCATATTCCTGCAACGTTAGCGACCATCTATACAGTCTGCCCGCGGGATTGGGTCTCGTCATGAGCCACTTCAATGCGGCGTGGTCGGTCACGATAGTGAACGAACGGCCGTACAAGTACGGTCGAAACAACTTGACCGACCACACCACTGCCAGACACTCCAGCTCCGTGATAGAGTAGTTGGCTTCTGCTGCACTATTCACCTTGCTGGCATATGCCACTGGCTGCAACCCGTTGCCTGCGTCCTGCATAAGGCAGGCGCCTAATCCCACCTTGCTCGCGTCCGTGACCAACTGGAAGGGAACTTCAAAGTTCGGATATATCAGCAGCGGCTTTGCAGTCAATACGGCTTTCATCCGTTCGAAGGCAAACTCTTGAGCTTCTGTCCACTCCCAATCAACACTCTTTCGCAACAGTTTCGTCATTGGTTCCATCATTGCCCCGAACGCTTCTACAAACTTCCTGTAGTAACCTGCAAGATGCACGAAGCGCTTGACTTCAACAGGGTTCTGAGGTCGCGGAAAATTTTTCACAGCTGTCACCAGTCGCTCCACTGGCCGGACGCCTTCACGGCTGAGCTGATGTCCGAGATACTCCATCGACTCAGTCGCGAACATGCACTTCTTGAGCTTCAGCGTAAGTCCGGCTGCCGCTAACCGTTCCAATACACATGCTAGTTCCACGATGTGCTTCTCGAGGCCTCCCCGCGTAAAGACTACAATGTCGTCCAGGTAGACTAAACAGGTGAGCCAGTTCAGCCCTCGTAGCACGCCGTTCATCATCCTCTGGAAGGTCGAGGGGGCATTCATCAACCCAAATGGCATTCTCACAAATCGGTACAGACCCTGCTTGGTCGTAAACGCCGTTTTGTCGCGGTCCTCAGGCGCCATACGTATCTGCCAGTACCCCGCTTTCAAATCCAGGGTCGTAAACAGTAGGGCACCCCCCAGTGCTTCCAGAGTCTCGTCGATTCTGGGCAGCGGGTAGACGTCCTTTTTAGTGATCTTGTTTAGCGCGCGGTAGTCGACGCAAAATCTCACCTCACCGTCCTTCTTCCTGACGAGTACAACTGGAAATCCCCAGGCGCCATTTCCTTCTTCTATCACTCCCGCGCTCAGCATCTTACGCACGTTCCCTTCCACCGTGGCGTCCTCGGTTTGTGCCTGCCGACGCCGTTTCAGCATGATGGGTGCCTCCTTGCCCGTATCGATATGGTGCTCAATGTCCAAAGCTGTGGAGGGTGGGCAGTCGCCGGTGCTCGCCGACACCTGGTGATACGCCCGGAGCAACTTCATCACTAGTGCACGGCCTTCCGGATCTTCGGTGCCGACCCGGACTTCCTCTTCGTTATCCAGTGGTGTGGCGGTGTCGCCCATCTCCTTTAACCACGTAGTAATTCGCTCGTGTGACAGCTCTCCCTTGAGATCCAAAACTTCCATGTCTTGGTCAAGGGGAATCCAAGTACCTAGCTGCTGCTTCGGAGGCAGCTTGGCTCGCGAACCCCCAGCATTAATCGTAGGTACCCAAGCTCGGCCGCCTTTAACTTCCGTCACTGTTGTTGCTAGCATCACGGCGCCTGTATCCTTAGTGGGTACGAAGATACCCCGCTCTCCATCTTCAGCCGCCACTGCCACTTGCACTGGCACCACAGTGCCTTGCGCGATTCGCGTGCGCCTCACCGTTCGTACTGCGGCGACACTCGGGTGTGCCTCTTTGTCAAAGGTGCGGAACGGGATCACAACTTGCGCATTATCGTCTTGGTAACGGACTTCATTTTTGTGAAAGTCCATCGTCGCTTCGTGTCCCCGAAGGAAGTCTACTCCCAGCAGGAACTCGCCAGTACACCCTTCAATTATACACGCTTTCACAGTGACTAGCTGCCCGTACACACTCTGCATCTCAAAGCTCCACACGCCCAACACGGGCAGCACGAATCCGCCGATGCCTTCCACGCTGTCGACAGGAGCTTCGTCGCACAGCTTGTCTCCATACAACATCCAGTTGGTGCCTGCCACGGTGTATCTGGCGCCGCTATCAAGCTTCACTTGGCGACATCCACCGGCCACTTCCATCATGGCTGTTGGTAAGCCATCGTCGGCCTCCACCTGCCGTACATGCCCAGCGTCTTTCTCGACTGCTGCGCCAGCGTCTTTCTCGACTGCTGCGCCAGCGTCTTTCTCGGCTGCTGCGCCAGCATATTGGCTTCGTTTCACGAGGCTCGCTTTTGAGCACCTCATTCTGTCGCCGGTCTTCCGGTCCCGTCGAGCCTTCAGCGCTGCTCTTGCCTCCACCGCCTTCTGCATCCTGGCCGCTTGTCGCTTCGCTGTGTCCGACCGTCGTTGTCGTTCTGCAGCCACCTCATTACTGTATCGGACTTGCTTGGCGATGGCGTGCTGCACTCGTCGCTGCTTGGCTTCTTTCCGGTCGAGCTTGCGGGCCTGGCGCACCTCGGCCACACTACAGTACTCTTTCACAACAATGTTCGCCGACTCGCCCATTGCTGACGTAGTTTGGCCACGATGAGAGTCTGCACCAGATAAGGGTGGTGACACGCCTTCCTCACTTTGGTGGGGACGCTCGGTTTCCTCGCTTCGTGAGCGTTCGCCTTCCTCAGTCCCACGAAGGTGCTCGTCTTCTTCGGCTCCGGGCTTTCCGCGCTCTTCTTGTGGTCGCCGGGGCTCCTCAACATCGTCGCACACGTAGCGCGCTGCCGCCATTGCTGGACGCACAGTGGCCACGTATCGCTTTGCCCGCTCCGCGTCCTTCTTCTCCATCTCTGTCAGCAACGCCACCCTCGCGGCCGACGTCTTGCTGCTCCTCTCCTCGTCCTTCGTCTCCATCTCTGTCAGCAACGCCACCCTCGCGGTCGACGTCTTGCTGCTCCTCTCCTCGTCCTTCATCTCCATCTCTGTCAGCAACGCCCCCCTCGCGGCTGACGTCATGCTGCCCCCCTTCTCATCCTTCACATCCATTTCTGTCAGCGACGCCACCTTCGTGTCGGTGCTGCATGCGGACGTCGCCTTCTTCACTCCTCTGTTCCATGTCCGACTCTGGGGATTTGTGGTATTTGCCGGGCGTAGCCTTCCCTTGCCTACGCCCGGTCGCCGTTTTCCTTGTCTTTGGTCGTCGTGCGCCTGGTGGCCAAATACGCGTCGTTGCGAGCCTTGGCCTCGGGGTCTGGACAGCGATCCGCAAAGTGTCCGGGCTTACCGCACGCGTAGCACTTCGACTCCTCGCGGAAGCCGCTGTTGCCGCCGTTTGCCCAGTCTCCGCGTCTTCGCCGACTGGCAGTGTCAGGCTGCTGCTTCGAGTCCGACACCTGGTTTACTACCACGCTGCGCCTCGTCTTTTTTCTTGGTGGTGGTCGCTCGTTTACTTCGTCCTCGCCTGACACTTCATCAGACTCTTCCTCGCTGGTATCTATGGCCATGGCTGCCCGCATTACTTTAACTTTCTTGTCTGCCCGGGCAGCCGCACCACTGACGCTGCGGTTGATTACCGACTCTGCCTTCATTTTCTTGATCTTGCGTGCCTTCTTTGCTGGCTCTGCCCAGAACTTCCCGTTCCACGTCCTGTCTTTCGATACGGCCCAGCCGGTATAGTCGTTCCAGATTCCTTGCGGATTGGTAAAGAGTGCCATCGTGCTGGCGTCGCTACCTGCTATCCCTGGTTGCACAGTGCCTGCCGTGGTGCCGTCTACCATTATCCCTGTACCAGTGACTCCTGGTACGACCAACATCTGTCCCGCTGTGCCGTTCATCGATACCATGCACGGGCTGGGTGCTGTCGCGAAGGGCTGTCCGATGTTCTGCATCCCTTTCGCCACATTGGCGTTCGTGTCGTCAATCTCGGTTGCGTGGTCCACCGCTTCTTCCAGTGTTTCGGGGTCTCGCTGCTTCACCAGCTGCCGTACCGTTAAGCTCAAGCATCGGTAGAACTGGGCGAGGAGCACACGCTCTTCCACACGGTTTCGGCCTGTTGTATCACGCAGACCAGCTGCGAAGTCAGCGTAAGTTTCACCCGGCATCATTATCCGCTGGTTCACTCTCCATTCTGCAGCCGAGACATCAAGCCGCTCTCCGTAGCGTCGTAGCAGTCCTGCTTTGAGGTTGGTCCAGGTCCGCTCACTGTTTCGCCACTTCCGGTTCATCACTACCCACCAGCGCGACGCGCTGTCCATCAACTTATTTCCCAGGATATAATACAGCTCCTCGTCGCTCCAAGTTCCGCGTCCGGATTGGGCTGCTCCTTTCAATGTCAAGTCCACTCTGTCGATCCAGGTGGACACCAGTACATTCGGAGAAGGCGTGAATGTCGGGAGCTCCAGATCCTTGAGGTTCCTACGTCGGCTGCGTTCGCGTTCATCGCGCCTGCTCCTGGCTGGCGTTGCTCTTCTTGTTTCGTCACCACCGTCACTACCACTCGAGTCGTCGTCTCCACTATCGTCTGGGTCTGGTGCTGGTCCTGCCCGTCGAGCTCTCGCTGTTGGCGCCCGTTCCGTAGGTGGCCCTGCTAATGGTGCCGCTGGAGGTGGAGACTCCCCACTTGCTGCTGCTGCCGCTTCGATGCTTCCTACTCGGGTGTCTAGCCGCTCGACCGCAGCGAGAAGCTGTTGTAGTACAACCCCGAGCGCTGGTGCGTTCTCAGTCGCACCACTTGGCCTTGAACTTCCATGCTCCGTCGTTCTTGTCGTTGTACTGGTTGCGGGCTGCCTTACTGTCGTCGCCGTAGTTGTTGCCGGTGGGGTCATCGTTGCTCGTGCCGCCACCGATGTCGTAGTTGGCCCCGATGCAGGTGGTGTCAATGCTGTGCTTACCGATACTGGTGTGTCTGGTGGCGTCAACTGACGTTGGTCCAGCTGCTGTTGTTGCTGCTGCGGTTGCTGTTGCTGCTGCTGCGGTTGCTGTTGCTGCATCTCTGGTAGTTGCGGCAGCTGCGGCAGTGGTGGTATACGTGAACTTGGACTTCTGGATCTGGACGTTGAACGCGTGGACATTCCACCTGGTACAATAACTCTTGTCCTTGCCATACTGCTGTTGCTGATTCCTAGAGTCTGCCCCTG
>KE590097.1:14813-28215 GCA_000443045.1 Phytophthora x cambivora | reverse complement strand
AATTCAATATATATGAGACATCAGCCTTTGAAATGAAGCCTGTGCGGCACCAACAGTTGCGAATGGTCTCTTCGGAGATATTTCTAAACCCCTCAGAGCACCACTTCATTGCAGAGAAGAGATCCACTGACTTGTAGTCCTCGCCGCGAAGAAACATTGCCATCTCAGCCTCCTCCTTTTGATTGCGATACTCGTCCTTTAGATATTTAATGATGCCTTGGTCCATAGGCTGCAACGCAGCAGTCGTGTTTGGAGGGAGCTTGTGGACTTTAACATTGGAGAGCTCTCCCTCGACCAACACTTCATTATGGGAGGACACGTTGTCCACCAAAAGGAGGATGTGGCGCTGCTGTGTCTGCATGCTGGCATTAAGCTGCGATAACCAGTCGCAATACTTCTCGGTGTTCATCCAAGCTTTACCCGTATTTGTATACGTTGCGCCAAGCTCCGCGTATACATCGTGGCCCCGAAAGGGTCTTGGCTGCTTTGACTTGCCGATGAAGTGCAGAGGGAGGCGGTCTGTGCCGTGCGCGTTGGTGGCGACGCACACCGTCACCCTCTCCTTCGACTGCTTTGTGCCCTTTTCCGCCTTGTCGGTGGTTAACGTGCCTCTGGGCTCTCGGCGATAGAAAAAAGAAGTTTCGTCCATGTTGTAAATATCACGTGGGTGATATAGAGCAACGATGGCCTTAAGTTCCTCCCTTCCTTTCATCACTGTATTCTCGTCGAGAGAGCCCGCTTCCCCGTGGCGAAGGCAGAACCAGAGACCGTTACGCAGTTGGAATTTGTACAGCCAGCCCTTGCTGGATCCATACTTGCCCTCCGTCTCAGCTGCGAGGCGGCGCACCTGCGAACCGTTGATTGTACCGGTGCGGTGCCAAGCTTTGTATGCTTTGATGCGCTCCATGAGGATCTTGTCTGAAGCGCGGAGGTCAGTTGTACAGTGCCGTTTTCGGTTGGCATGAGTCTCGGGGACGTCGTCGTACTTGCGCTTGTTCTTGAGGATACCACGAACGGTGGATTCGCCCACCGGAGTTGCTGTCTTGAATTCGGTAGTTGCCCAAGCGGCGAGGCGTTTGTGCGACCAAGATGGCTCAGCGCGAGCCTTCAGACAAAGCTCGTGTTTTTGAGCCAATGTCAGCGTAGTATAGGAGGAGGGGCGACGCGCCATTGCAGTACTCGGCAAAATATAAAGTGAATGCCTTTGTATCAAATGATCTACGCGACCGAGGTTTAATCAATCTTGGAGGACGTGTCATCCCTCCCCAAGGAGGGGAAAACCTGTCGAAACGAAGATGCGCACCCGGCTTGCGCATTCCGGTCCCATCCCAAAGGCTATCCTCTGAATGTGCGGAGTATCAGGTCTAACAGTTTATTGGAGGTCACCGGCCGCGAAAACGCACACTGTAGCATATCGCGCGCGAAAATAGACCGATCGAAAACCGACTTAACCCCTCCGTGACCGCGGCACATTTTTTTGCAAAACTTTTTTCATACTGTATATTGAGGCATGAATAAAAGAGGCTACACCTAATTTTGTATGATAGGCACTTAAGTACGAAGCCTGACTCTACAAAATGGATTTTCAGAAAAGGACGTTTGCTCATCGTGCAAAGCATTATGCGGTATAATATGCTATTGTTTTTGCATGAGTGACCAGCGATGCTGTATATACATCTTGTGCTAGTGGCCCTTTATCCAGAGACACTGCGACTCAGGAGCATTCAATGTGCCGAGCGCGGATAGATGCAGCGAGAATGAAAAAAAAATGGCAAAACGTATTGAGCAATCAACGGCTCTCTCAACGGCTCTCTCAGTCACTGCTCCCTTCCTCCTCGCCACCACTTTCATTCCCACTATCGCTCAACTCGCCACTTGACTTGTCCCCGGAGCGGCGCTTCAGCTTGCCCTTGCCCGGAGCCCGCATTTGGATGTCACGCCCGCAACGGGCGCGGAGGACCCTTGCCGTTGCGCTRCATGCTGTGCCAAATACTAAAGCACGTGAGAGCACTGCCGGGGTMGTGTTCTAGGCGTACATGATCGCACTGATAGATCATACGTATCAAAGGAATATGCAAGTCTCAAATCGTTTATTCAAAGAGCACGTTGGCATACCGCTTGTTCCCGACACAGCAACCACTGCAGTATACTCATGTATTGCGCCGCTCGCCAATCTTTATCTGTGCAGACTGTATATTTTGCACTGGCGTTGCCGATACTTACCGACGCCATTCACAACGACCAACTCGTCATCGGCTACAAGCGAGTCAGACGTGCCAGGTGAGAAAAGCTGACAACTCATGTAGCAGTTAGTAAATCAAATAAAGCATACTCAACCGTCAGCGTAACCGTGTCTGCAAACGATCATACCGATCAGTTGCACTCCTAGCGCTCTCCGCCCTGCAACAAGTAGTCACATACTTCATCGGTTAGAAAACTGAAAGCTGTATATATATCATCACAGTACGTACTGTGTTGTTGCCGGGCCTCCGCAAATGAACGCATTGGTGTTTGTACCAAGCGCAATTGTCTTGTAGTGCTTTGCGAACTTGCATGCACGTCAACCCCGCCCATCCACGTCTGATATCACTCCGAGCGCTCTCCGCCCTGCAACAAGTAGCCACATACAGCACCCATTAGAACACTGAAAGCTGTATATATAGCATCACAGCACGTGCTGCGTTGTCGGCGGGCCTCCGACTCGATATAATCGTCTCCGTCATAGTCGAATGACATCAAGCTCTTGACTGACGCTGCCTCCGCCCCCCGCAACTGGCGCTGCCCCGCCACTGCATCCGCTCACGCCTCCGCCGCTGCATCCTCTCCCGCCTTGGCTGCTGCATTCGCTCCCGCCTCCGTTGTATCTGGCGCCCGCCTCCTGTGCAGCCGGTGCTGCCTCGACCACCACGTCCTGTTCGCGCTCCCCCTACATATAAGCTTGGTGGTCGCAGGTTAGACGCACACGGTCCTCCGCGCTTCACTTCGCGGTCGCTCCTCTGCTTGCGACGTTCGCTGCCAGTTTTGAAATGACTGGATTGGAGGGCGAGCGGGAACGCAATCCTTTGTGAGGTGTCTATACACAACCTACCCATTTTTATGGACAATCGCCACCTACCCCTGTGCAAGTTCCGCATAACCGGTACCTGCACCTTTTCGCAGCAAAACCGTTTTATCTTGAAGTTTGTATGAAATTGGCCATTTCCGAGCCATTCCCAATGTAACACGCTATATTATTATACAGCCTTGGTTGCGGAGGGGTTAAAATTTATTTTGAGCCCCATTACATGCGGTGAGCCTCTTTCGATGGTCAACGACGGCCATCATGTTGAACGTAGGATATACACGACGGCATTATCAGCCGTCAAAGTGTGCAAAACGTTTGATGCGAATCAGGCATCTGTCTACAGCACCAATGACGCCTGGTATTCCGCTCACATGCTCAAACTCAGAGCTGATTAATTCCCAACCTGCATCACTACCTGGTGGCTTTATCGTTCTCTCTAGCCATGTTTCTAGGACGGCTAGGGCTTGATGGATTGACGTCAGCGCGATCGTCTTCCCATGACCACAAGGCTCTGCAGCCTTGTACATTGTCCCACCATGCGCCAGATAGTTCATAGTGTTGCCCACACGTGTTGTGATATCCACCCCAGCATTAGCCCCAAGAGGAGGCAACACGGCATTCCAGCTGTTTGATACTCGGCGGCATATCTCCTCGAACGCGTCGCGCGTGCAGCGGGTGTGTTCACTAAACCAGCCAACAGAGAAAACTTGCTGAGACCGGATTAGATTCCAGTCATTTCGTGGCACTGTGAGCTTGTGTTTGGAGGCTCAGGTCATTCCCGCTTGTCGGCAACGACCACACAGAGAACCCATACAGCGGCAGCGGCGTACACCAATGTCGATCTACAGCGGGTAGAAAAAGTTTACGCCCACCAAATTTTAGCCAAACAAAAAAGTATTGTTTAGTACTTGCTGTAGCCCCCCACTGTGCATAACAGCCTTGAGTCTTTTAGGCATCGACACGCAGCACTTTTTAACTACACTAACGTCGATGCTTGTCCAGATGCGTAGGAGCTTTACTTTGAGGTCGTCAAGATTGGTGGCTGGCTGGCGATGAAGCTCTCTCTTCATGATAAACCAAAGGTTTTCAAACGGGTTGAGGTCTGGACTCTGAGGGGGTGCCCCAACGATATCAAATTCAAGTCGCGAAGACACTTCGCTATCAATTTGGCACCGTGCGTAGGCGCATTGTCCTGAACGAAGAGCGTCTCACCCGAAAGCCCAAGAGACAACTTTGTGAAGGGAATCTCCTTACGGAGCAGAAAGCGATAGTATATTCCCGTGACAGACCTCTCGCAAAAGTGCATCGTGCCATCTGCCGTCACTGAGCTCCACACCATGAGCGATTTCCGACTCGACTGAAACGTCGGAATCACGCAGCGAGGGTTGAAGGCCTCCCTTGGTCTGTTGGCGGGTGTGATGTCGCACACTTACACCTTCATGACGCGCTCCTGGATTGCATGTGGACTTGCATTGGATGGTGAGAGCAAGATCGTACGACTTTGTGCGTAGAAACTTACGACTCGTGGGTTTGCGCACAATCGTACGACTCTGTGATTAGAATCTTACGACTCGTCTGTTTTAGCATAATCGTACGACTCTACATATGGGATGTAGATAAGGACGTGTGGCATGCACGACTGGTAGTGGCTGACGAGCAGCGTAGGTAGAGTTAACCGATTCAATCTCACACTCACTTTTTGTTTTGCAACCTCGCCAACAAGCCCTTCTTCATTAGCAAGCACCGCAGTGCTCTTACTTACCTTCCTTTAGGTTATGAGCCCAAGAAACGACGACTCCAAGTTCAAGGTCGAGGCCTTCGACGGGTCCAACTACGCGCTGTGGAGCTACAAGATTAAGATGTATCTGATGTCCAAAGGGTTGTGGGGAGTGGTCTCTGGCGAAGGTGACGTGACAGCGGTCAAGGAGCAGCAAGCGCACGCGGCGATTGTGCTGAATCTGAAGGACTCACAGTGATCGACGCGGCGACTGCGAAGGATGCGTGGGCGAAGCTGGAAAATTTTCACCGCACGCAAGGCATGGCGAATCGGCTGTGGCTCAAGGAGAAGTTCGCGTCGTTCAAGTACACCGCGTCCTCTATCAAAGACCATGTGATGGAGTTGGAGACGCTGGTGCTGAAGATGAGGAACGCGAACTGCGGGCCGAATGAGGAAGACGTATGTGCGACGATGCTGCGGAGTCTACCTGCAAGCTACGAGAGCTTGGTGCAAGCGTTTCGCATGTCAACGACAACGATCAGCTTGGCGGACCTCGTAAGCAAGCTGATCGCAGAGGAAGTGCGTCAGAAAGACTCGACGTACATCGAAGAGGCGACTGCGCTTCTTGCCGGTAAAGGTAATGGGAAGCAGCAGAACTCGAAGAAGAACAAGCGCGGCGGACGCAAGAAGGGACCTGCCGGCGCATGCTTCACTTGTGGCAAGAAGGGTCACTACACAAGGGACTGCAAGATGGACTCGCACTCAAGGGGTACAGACCAAAACCAGTCGAATGTTGCCTTCAATGCAACTGAAGGCTTCGCGAGCGAAAGCTGGGTGATGGACAGTGGAGCTTCGGCTCAGTCGCGTGGCGCATTCAGCGAGTATACAGCGGTGAAGAATGGTCGCAGTGTTTTGAGCGCGAAGACAAGCGCGGACTTGAAGGTTCTCGGCTACGGAACGGTGACTCCGCGAGTGTGGACTGACCACTCGTGGATCAATGCCAGGCTGGAGAACACGCTCCATGTTCAGGACTTGAACAAGAACCTGTTTTAGCTCACGGCGGTGACGGAGCGTGGAATGATCGTCACTATGGACAGCAAGAAGTGCATCGTGAAGCGCGGTGACGAAGTGTGGCTACTGGGCGGAAGCAAGGCAAGCTGATGTATCTAAACACAGAAGCAAGCGAGGAGTGTCATGTCGCTGAGGACAACACTGATCTCTGGCATCGGCGACTCAGACACGTCTCGTTCAGCACGCTAAACACCATGATCAAGGACGGGAAGCTTAACGGAGCTCAGAAGGAGAGCTGTCTACGAAGTTTGTGCAACAGCCAAGCAGTCTCGCAAGCCTTTCAGTTCAACGAAGGAAGAGCTGGAAGCCAGGGAGAGCGCACGCACGGACACGTCGGTGTGCTCGGATGTGCTTGGGCCCATCACGCCAGTTTTCAAGTCGGGCTACAAGTACATTGTGACCTTCATCCTGATGAAGAGTCGCTATCTGACGATTTATCCGCTGCGCAACAAGAGCGCGGCGTGCGGAGCGTTTCGGAAGTTCCTGAAAGAGATCAGGACGAATGCTGGATTGAATATCAAGGTTCTCCGGAGCGACAACGGTGGCGAATATTGGAGCAGGTCGGAAGCTTTGTGCGATGACAAACTGATCAAGCACGAGTTCACGGTACCGCACAATCCGGAGAAGAACGGCATGGCAGAGAGTGAACAGGACGCTCGTTGAAATGACTCGCTGCATGTTCAAGAAAAAGCGAGCTCGACAAGGCGTATTGGTGTGAGGCGATGATGACAGCGGTGGATATCCGAAACGTGCTGCCAAACACGTCCAACCTACACTCAAGTCCTTTCGAGTTGGTGTTCAAGCGGAAGCCACGCCTGGACCACATGCGAGTGTTTGAAACGGAGTGCTATGCTCACGCGCCCAAGCAAAAGAGTAAGAAGCTCGACGACACGGGCATGCAGTGCGTTTTTCTCGGTTACGCGAAGCAGCGCAAGGCGTACCGACTTCTGAGTGTCAGCGATGGATCAATCGTGATTTCGAGAAGCGTGACGTTTGCGGAGTCACCCGCGATGAGGGCCCCGAAGGGTGCTACCGAAGGGGTATTTGACGTCCTCGATGAGGATAACGAAGTTGAAGACTCCAACAAGGAGGCTGGAGCTCAAGACAGTGTTCGCACACCACCTACTCGACCACGCCGGGAGCCGGTGCGAGAGGGGCACGATGGACCGACTCACTCCGTGCCAACACGTGGTTCCAGCAAACCAGGAAGGGATGGCGAAGACGAGTGGATGGTGCTACCTGAACGCAAGCGCCGAGGCGTTGTTCGGTATGAACAAGAGTTCCCAAACGTGCGGCGCGGTGAGTTCAATCTGGACGACTACGAAGCCGAGTATGATTCGCTCTACTGCCTCCACGCTGAGGATGACGATGGCGAACGTGCGGTGACGTACGATGAAGTCATGAAGAGCACGTACAAGGACGAGTGGCTTCGTGCAATGGAGAGCAAGATGAAGTCGTTGGAAGACCATCGGACTTGGACTTTGGTAGACATGCCCTCCAACAAGAAGCCGATTGGGTGCAAGTGGGTCTTCAGGATCAAACGCGACCCGAACGGTGACATCGTGAAGTTCAAAGCACGCTTGGTGGTGAAGGGGTTTACAATGCGTCCTGGGATCGACTACACTGAAACTTTCGCTCCTAGCGCGCAAGGACACTGCAACCGCGATTGCTGCAGAGGAAGACATGGAAGCTGAGAATGTGGATGTTGATACGGCGTTTCTCTATGGCGATGTCGAAGAAGAATCTACATGGATCAACCAGACGGCTTCATTGACCAAGCCAACCCGACTAAGAAGTGCCTGCTCGGGCAAGCACTGTACGGTACGAAGCAAGCGGCGCGCCAGTGGAACAAGAAGCTGAACCAGCATCTCGTGGCTCAAGGCTTCAGGCGCTCTGATGCAGATCCTTGTGTCTAGGTTCGTCGATCAAGCATCGAGTACAGCATCGTTGTTGTCTACGTTGATGACCTCATGCTGTTTAGTAAGACCAAGGCACACATCGAGTCGATCAAGAGAGCGCTAAAATGCGGGTTTAATCATAATATTTTATTTTACAGGTAGTAGGCCAATGGTCTACGAATTACAATGAATGGCTAGGACACAAAACGCAGCACTGGTCGTGCTAATTCCGCACCACATTTTGCGATATGGCGCGCGTCGAGCGCAGCTATAGTATTAAGCAGAAGCGAGTGGCGCTCGCTGTAGTGAGGCAAGTTGGGGAAAGGGCGGATTCAGACCAGCTGTGCATTGCCCGTGGCACGATCTACGACTGGATCAAGCAAGTGGGCGCCATCTATTCCTTCACCGGCAACGCAGAGTCCAGGACTTTGAAGGGTCAAGGACGCAAGGAAATATTTCCTGGCGTCCTTGACGTGGTCCCGTTCATGGATTGATGGAATCCTATATAAACGGAAAGGCTGAGGGGAAGTAGCACTCGAGCGTACGATACAGCGGCTCGCTAATCGGTTTTTTAATTTGTGGTATTTTATTGTAATTTATAATATTTTTGAAGTTTTTATTTGTTGTATGTTATCTATTAGATATGGCCTCACTTCGCAGAAGCCCCAATCTGCCAAGAAGTCGTACGAAGAGCTCGAAGAAACTCGGGCTGAGTTTGCGCTTGACTTCTGGGCGAAGAGCAGTGCTTTCGAGGGAGACAGCGTGTTAAATGTCGATGAAACGGCCATCATGTTTGTCCTGCCGCCGATCAAGAGCTGGGTAGGCAGGGGATGAAGGGACTCAGCGCGCATACTGGGTGCAAAGAAGCATGCTGGGCGTATGATGGCAGTACTGACTGACCGCGACGACGGTAAGTGTCTATATCCTGCGGTGAATGTCATGTTTGCTTATTTTATTGTTTTATGTTAATTTTAGGCTACAAGTTGCCGATTCTCTTGGGGCGTACCAGGGCCAGACTTGAGCAGAATGCGCTGCAATAGCATCCGGACGGCCACTTCTACGCTGCCCAAGAAAATGCCTGGATGGACTCGTCTGTGTGGAAGATCTACGTAGAAAATTTGTTTGAAATAGATCAACCCGCTGTCCTTCTTCTTGACAACTTTGAGTGTTATGCCTAATGTATCGTGTGGTTCTCTGCCGAACCGCTTGCTCTCTGCTGAGCAAGTTCCAAACTGTTTTTGCTGTGTTAAGGTTTGTCTGTCTTTTTGCTAGCTATCTCTGTCGATCTGAATCGGCCATCTGGACCTCTAGACGTGACGAGGCACGCCAGCTGCGGGTCTCCCGGACCAGTGGTTCCCGTGCGAGAACAACACGGTCGAGCAGCGGCTCCCGTACGGGAAGAACGCGGTCGAGCAGGGGCTCCCGCTCGAGAATGCGACGGTCGAGCAGCGGCTCCCGTTCGCTGACGATTCCGCCGCGCAGCAGGACCTGCGCGTGACGAGGCGCGCCAGCTGCGGGTCCCCCGGTGACGCGGTGACGAACGCCTCGAACAACAAAGACACATCGTTTAATCACCTCGGCCAGTTCCCAGGACGCTTCAATGTCGTCAAGCCCGAACCACTTCACGAGAATTTCCCGCCGATGAGTGTCAGGGCTGAGGCGACACGCTCGGAGCGCCTCACCGAGGTGCCCTCCTTCACCGAAGATGGCTTGCTCCTGCAGCACCTCAACGCTACCGCGAGCGGCGTCACGGTACAGCTACAAGCGATACATGCCGGATAGAAACCTCGAAAGGGGCTACGATAGCTCGAACCTCGAACGTATAGTCGTGCACCAGCTTCTTGGGCCCACGCCAAACCAACGCGAGCTAGTGTCCGCTCCGGCCAGTTGCTAATGCTTCCAGAACGAAATCTCCTTCACTAAATTTATGCAATTTGACACCTTGGCGGCGTTTGTGCCGCTCGTCGACGCTGATCGCTGGCGTCAATCATTTCTGCATGCATCTCATCCAGGGCAACTCGAACCTTCGAAATACTGGTCCACCCACTACACGGTCGTGTCCACGGGATCACGCGGGTGGAGAATATGTTGCAGCTGTGCGCCACCCGGTAACGCTGTAAACGATATCAGCGGTGACTCGCCACCAAGTCGATCGGCTGGCATTCCGTTCAAAGTGGGCTGCACCACGGGCAGTACCCCCGGGACAGTCTCGGATGGGTAGCCTTCGCTCACTCAGCAAGGCCTTGATGATTTTCAAAACTTCACGGTTCACGACCTCTACAGCCCCGTTTGCCCACGGTGCACACGCGGTCGTGAAGTGATGGCGGGCGCCTAACGCACGTTGCAGGATCTCCACAACTTGGTTGCGAAAGTGAGCCCCCTGGTTCGAGACCCACTGACGAACGACGCCGAACCTTTTGAACCAATCTTGTAGTCCGTGATACGCGTTGTCCGAGTTTGCTTGAAGGCACGCTATCAACTCAACATAGCCGCTCATCCCGTCCATTAGTACTAGAATGTACTTCACGCCGCCTTCACCTTCAACCATGATCAGGTAGTCGAAGTGCAGGACCTTGTTTGGCTTCGTCGCCTTCAACGTCTCACGAAACGAGCGCAGAATGCGTCCGCTAGCCGTAGCCATGCAGTGCAGACAGCCTGCTACAAACTCGGTTACGTCCTTCGCCATCGTGCGCCAGTAGAACACGGTCTCTAACGCTTGCGTTGCTGCTCGAGAACCTCGGTGGCCACTGGCCCCAGCGTGGACTACCACAAAGAGTCGCTGCTGCATGTCGGCAGCATACCCTGGGATCCACACCTGACCAGCAGCAGCCAGTAGAAGCTGGCGCTGCTCACTCCACTGGGCGCCTTGCAAATCAGAGTTGTCGTCACGGGCCACTTGCTGGAGCGCACAAATCTCGGTCTACGCAGGCCAAACAACCTCGTGATCTTCCAAAGGTGAGACGCGCTGCATTACCGCAAGCCGGGCGACTCGTCTTAAAGTACGTCTCTGCTTCAACGCAGGTCCAGCTCCCCAGCGGCTCAACAGATCTCCCCATGCGTTGACTTCTCCAGGCACGTGCTCTATCACATACCGAAACGCGAGGAGGGGCATTGCCCAGCGTTGCAGCTTATCAGCTTGGTATCGTGTCATGGCGCAGTCGGTTGCATAGGGGTCGAAGATGTAGACCAGATTCCGATGGTCAATGAACAGCCGGAACCCCTTTGGCCTCAGCAGCAAGTTTTCTATCCGGTGGGTCGACTCAATGATGGCTAATGCCTCCTTCTCAATCGCCGCTGCTCCAACAAATCTCCCGCTCAAGAAAGCAACCGGCCGGTGATCCTGCTCTTCCAATGGCAGTTCGACCTCGTTCGGCTGCAGCTGGGTGACCACTGCGCCCCAGAAGTCCTGAATGACATCGGAGTACAAACAGACCTCGCTCGACGGACTTGGTTGGGCTAAGGGCACCATGCGCAGCAGCGCCTGACGAACGTTCTCAAATCCAGCGGTCTCCTGTGCGCCCCAAGAAACGTCTACGTGATTGACCTTTGCCTGCATTTTCTTCTTCCTTGATCCGCCGACCTTGGCTGCACGCTCGAGGGCGTCATACAGGACCGCCGAGATGCGAGTGTATTCCGGGATACTCTGCCCCATCCAGTTGGCGGCACAAAGGAATTGCTGCAGGTCCGCTCCAGTCTGTGGCAACTGCATCTCCACTAGACCTTGTGCTCGTTCTGGGCAGTGCTTAACCCCTTGCGCCGAAATCATTCGCCCACACCACTTGACTTCAGTGGCGAAGAACGCGCACTTCTTTGCGTGAAGCTTTAGGCCGTACGACTCGCAACGTGTCAGGACCTTATCAAGTAGCGTCAGTAATGCCTCTTCATCCCCAGCGCAGTCGAGGATGTCGTCAAGCCATGCCAGTATCCCATCACCAAGCAGGTCCATCACCAAGCAGGTCGCTAAAGATTTCCTCCACTACCCCTGACAATAGGCAACTGCATCTGTTGCCCACATGGGCACACGAGTCGGAATGTAGATGCCGCGATGCGTCACGAACGAATACAGCTCTTGCAAGTCAGGGTGTAAGGGCAGTTGCCAATATCCCCTGAACCAGTCGAGAACGAAGTACACCTGGGCCCCCTCACGCTCTCCCAGGACCACATCCAGGATGGGCAACGGCTCGCTACGTTCGTTAACACTTCTGGTGTCGATGGTCATTCTAGGATCCGCCGTGGGGTCCGTTTCTTGCTCACGCTTGCGAACAATGCTTGGCGCTGATGCCCACGTGCTTCTGTGATTCTTGAACGCGAGCCCGTGCGCAAGCAGCACTGCAGTATGGCGGTCTAAGAACGCTCGGTCGCCTGGAGAATAACGGCGAGGCTGGACGCGCACCGACCTTCAGACGCACTTGCATGGGCTCAACGCGAACGGGAGGATCGTTCCAAAAATCAACTCGAAAACAATCGACCCTCACACGCAGGATGGTGCGCAGTTTGGCGCGGTCATCGAGAGTCAAGACCACTCTCTCGGCCACCTCAACCTTCTTCTCCAAGAACCGGATCACGTCGCTCAGTGACGTCGGGCACATGCTTGGCAGCGCCGTTCTCATTTCATGTCGTTCAACAGTGTCCACGTCGGGTTCTACTTCAGGTGGGTCACGAGTAGCAACCTGAAGCCCACAAACACGCTGCATTGCGGTCGGCGTTTCTCCACTGTTGTCACTTTCCAACTCGGTCGGATAAAGCTCCCACTCTGAGTTCACCTCCCCTGCCTTTACCAGCAGCTTACCGGTCGAGTAATCTAGGATGCGCATGATAAGCCGACCTACCATCATATCATTGAGTCATTCTCCTCTTCAACGTAACACGTCAGATTGCGCAACATCAATGGCCCGGCGGGAGTGGTGATCACAACTTCCCCGAACGCCGCCTGGCGGCTCATATTAATACTCTGGCCTACAACGGAATTCAGCTGCACTTCGTCGACAGAGCGGACAGATACCGATTTGCCCGCTTGTTCGAGGACGTCAAGCACTCATGGACCCACCAGAGATGTATCCGCCCCGGAGTCCAGGAGGATTACAGCAACTGCCACACCATCAACCTTGGCGTCAACTGTTCCATGATCCACATCAACACCATTCGCCTTAGGAGAATATCCATCGGCGTCGACGACATCGAACCTACGAACGCTCATATTTCGTGCAGCGTCTCGCTGTTCGCACCTTGCTTTCATAGTTGTGCAGCTTCGCCAGGCTGGCACCTCGGACAGTCACGCACTTGGTGGTCAGCCGAATTGCACTTCAGACAAGCTCGTCGTGCGGGTCTCGGATCGTTGCCCGCTGCTACAGGCGCCACAGGAGGACCTGACCCACTCCATCTTGGTGATTGCGACCTTCTCGCCCCCCATCAGACCGGTTGTTTCCACTTTGACCTCCGCGCCCGCCTCGGACAGCGCCAGCACTTCGTCCTCCCTGATGACCCCGACCGGAGCCATGAGGTTGCTGCGTTTGCGACGTTGAGTCAGGTGTTGACGCGGCTTGAGCAGCACGCTCCCAGGCCATGAACTCCCGCATTAGATGCGTGACCCATGAGCAGAACGGCACCACTTCATTCTTGTACTTTTTGTTCTGTTGGAGCGTCAACTTGGTA
>AUVH01106547.1:0-14345 GCA_000443045.1 Phytophthora x cambivora | reverse complement strand
ATTGCTTTCATATATCCGGGAGCTGAAGGCGCAGCTCACGACTCTATGGTATTGGCTCACAGTCAGTTTCTTAGTGAAATCCCAGAGCATCATTTCGTCATCGCAGATGCAGGTTACGCGCTACAACCCCAGGTCCTCACTCCATATCGTGGTGTACGCTACCATTTAAAGGAATGGGCAGCAGGTTCGGGAAGACCCAAAACCGCTAAAGAGCTGTACAATCTGAGGCATGCTAAGGCTCGGAATGTGATTGAACGCGTCAATGGTTGTTTAAAAAGGCGATTCAAGATCCTTCGAGTGTCTATTGAGTGCGAATTTGTAGTTGTCAAGGCCATCATTTTTGCATGTGCGTGTCTACATAATTTCATCCGCCAGAAAAATTCRAGAGATTTAGCAAGTGATTTACGTGATGAAGACGACAGTGAGAGCGACGACGAAGAGGAAGACAGTACGTGGGCTAGTGATGTCAAAGTGTTTTCATTTGATTTTAAAACAGCAAGTAACTGGAGAGACTGGATGGCAGCCGCTATGTGGGACGAGTACGTCGCTTCTTAAAATCGTTATACATGAAACTTCACCAATCGCCTCCATAATGTTCGATACCTCGTCCCAGATTTCACCGCCTCGTCCCACATTGTCCTCCAATGTCCACTGCCTCGTCCCACATTGTCCTCCAATGTCCACCGCCTCGTCCCACACGTCTGGGACGAGGTCGCCTATATTGTGGAGCTGATTGCCGAACTACCACAGTGTAATGTATATCAAACTGACTTGTATTATGAGCACACGACATGTTTGCTGTAAACTAAACCTGTGCGCGTCCATCGTTCTCTAACTCGCGTGATAATAGCTCCATCTTCATCTTGAAGTATTGCTCAGCCGTTTTAAAAAACGATGTCATCTGGGCATTCGCCGCGTCGTTGTTATTGCTACCCTTCTTTCTTCCATCTCGGTAGCGCTTGACTTGCGCCGTACGCCGAGCAATAGTAGGCGACGAGAATGATGTCGGTTGAGATGCCGTTGAGGTTTCCTCGCCTACGCTGGTGTCGACATCAGCATCAGCAACTATGTTGGTGTCGCCACCAGCATCCTCAGTAGTGTGTCCACCAGCATCCTCAGTAGCGTGTCCACCTTTCCGTCCACCATCATCCTCAGTAGCATGTCCACTTTCACCTTCCGTTGCCGAATTATGCAACAAAGCCGCCACCTCTTGTGACGCGAAGTCAGAAATGTTACCAGCTTCTGATGCGGTGGCCCGTGAATCTCCCGCGATCAAGCTGCACACATTAGCGTGTGCAAACCCTTCTTCGCGAAACCGCTTTAGCAGGGACACATTCCGTGGCTGAGCCTTTGCGAGGTTTCCCCAAGTCTCATCGTCTAGTACAGGGGCGTTGATTTCGCTGTTCCAGCCAGCACCGCTGAGGTCGCATAGCCGTTTGAACACGTCGTACTCGTACATTAACCGAGAGTACTTGGTTTTGCATTGATCTGCACATAAAGCACGTTGTTGTTAAATAAAGCTGGGTAGTTTGAGACTTTACATACCCCCACCTTTTTCGGCAGTGATGCCTTCTTTGGCAAGTCGGGAGACGATGTGGGACCAGCCTTTGCTTTTAATGCCTTTGTCACTTCGTAAAGTTGCGTCGTTACGTGCGACGAGATAACATTGCAACAGAAGGGTCTCGTCGCTCCGTCTCCAGGTCGCGCGCTGCTTCATGCCTGGGGGTTCCATGGACTCTTTTTGGGTGGTGTCCGTGTTGAGTTGTTTTTGTCGAGTGGCAAAACAGCCCTTTTGAAAATTCAGACAGGACCTCAATTTTGAAACCAGTCGTTTTGATCTGATGCAGCTGTATTGTTTTTTGCCTGTTTCACTTCATAGTCCAGCTGGATTTGTGTTTCCAGCTGGGTCAAGTTCAAAACAACTGGATTAAAGCCAAGTCGAACACGACCTTATTGTTTAGCGACTCCAAGAATATTATTCAAATAATGGCTTACAGTGAGTTGGTTTGAGTCGGAATCGAGTCGAGTCGACTCCGATCGAGTCGGATCGAGTCGGATTTTACAGCTTACCCGGATCCGGATACTGTTCCTCCGGATTGGCATTTCCCCCCTTGAGGACCAAATCTCAGCTTCCAACCCAGAGCAGCATGGAGGGCAACGAGGATGCCGCAGGAACTTCCAGCAGCCATGACATCGAAGGTGTGGCGAACGACGTAGCAATGACGGCTGTAGATAGCTCCGCGGCTTCTAGTGAGCAGAGATCGCGTAAACGTCTAATATCTGGTCGTTTATAAATGGTCTCGGCAACGGCAAGTTTTCCTGTAATTGTTGTGAGCGCGACGGCCGAGAACAAATCTGGAACTATAAGCCTCACTCTACGATGCGAAATTATCTAAAAAAAACTATCACAGCAGCGAATATGGCGTCGCGATGGATACACTGGCGGCAAGGCAAACAGATCTGTTTGACCACGGGTTTGCACGAATTGTCAAGCAGCGTATGGAGGGCGGCTTCAACAAAGCAGAGGCGGATAATGCCCTTGTCGGGTGGAACGTGGAGAACGCGCTGCCATTTGAAACCGTCGAGCAGCCTAAGTTTATTGCGTTTTGTGCAGCACTGGAGCCCAGCTACAAGGTCCCATGCCGTCAAACTATTCGGAATCGCGTCATCGTGCGGTGGAAACTGGAAAAGGACCTCGTCCGAAAGACAATTCTCCGCTGCCTAATATTTCGCGATGTTCGGTCAAGCCGTACATCTATAATGACGGACATGTGGACGTCTGTCGCGAACAGAGGTTACATGGTAGTGACGATGCACTGGATCGATAAAGAATGGAACCTTCGCTACATCATTTTAGGCTTTCGAAGGATTGAGTATCCGCATACTGGGGTGCGCCTTGCTGATCATTTGCTCGACGTGATAAAGGCGATGGATGGAGCTCTGTTCGCAACACTATGGGCTATTACAACGGACAATGCTCAGAACAACAATACAATGGTCCGATCTATTCGTGCCAAGCTACCCGATGCAGTTCGAGATCACCTGAGCGACGCGATACCTCCATCAGCCGCTGGCATGACTTCTGAACCAATGAAGCGCCGCAGAATGTGTTTCAAGTTCGCTGTCTTGCTCATGTGCTGCAGCTTGCTGTCAAAGAAGGCATCACCAAGTGCTCGTTCGTTGATACCTGCATCGGCACCATACGCGATATCCTGAGGAAACTTGTCGAGTCCACGGCGCTGAATGAAGAACTTGAACGAATCTACAAAGTATTGGAGGTGAAGTTCGAGCAGCCTGTGCTTGGCTGTGTCACGCGCTGGAACAGCACCTGGTCGATGGTGATATCCGCAATTCACTTGCGAAAGTCCATTGAGGAGCTGCTGCGGCGCATTCACGGCCGCCACCAAGGCTATTGAAACTTCTCGATCGGGCCCGATGAACGACTTGCAGCCCCGCTCGATCTCGATGACAGTAAATGGCAGGCTTTGGAAGAATTCTGCAAGTTTCTGACGCCCGTAAAGGTCGCAACCATGATGTTGTCTGGTAATAACTGCCCCACGTTTAGGATGGCAGTTGTCGTATTTGAGCTGATGTCAAAGAATGCGACGTCAATGATCAACCAGGCTGTCGCCCGCTACACCGCCGACTTTGCAACGGCTTTCAACAAGAAACTCGACCAGTACGACAGATTGGTAAAAAGCCGCGAGGCTCAAATTGCTGTCACGCTCGATCCTCGAGCCAAGACGCTTCTGCCCAAAGTAATGACTGATATTAGGCAGTATGTCATCGACGAGTACGAGGCCGATTACCGCGTCCGATTCGAGAGCCAGCAGCAAGGCACCAGTGCCTCCACGTTGAGCCAGCAAGACACCGAGGAGGTCGCTCTGGGTAAGGTTCTGCACCAAATGCTGGACGACAACTTCGGGCTCGACGCGCCTACTGGGTTCGATGGAGGAGAGTCGTTTGCTTCAGAGCTTGATCGTTGGCTCGTTCACCGGGATCCCACCATGAACTCGAAAACCAGCAGCAGTGCAGTGTGTGCCTGGATGCGCACCCTCGACCAGCTCCCAAGATTCCGGATGATGGCTCGGGACTTTCTTGCAGTGATGGCGACGTCCGTCCCAAGTGAGCAAGCTATATCTGCTGTTGGCGCCACCGTAAGTGTTCAGCGAGCAAAACTCGGAGATGATGCTGTCTCTGCGGTATCCGAGATGTAGTCCTTCATGCAATTCCACGAGACCACAGCCAAACTTGAAGCAGCCAAAAGCTAGTAATGGAATTCTGCCTCGATAATCCGGTCCCAGCACCAAACACCATGCAAACTTATCTTTGCACTGTTCTCCGCACAAATCGTATCAAGCACAAACACATCTCCCATGCAGCAGCTCGCCAACAGTTCACGACAAATTGCCCTTGATGTCGGAAACGGAAAACCAAAACCGCAGCTTTGTTCAGCAAACGTTTCGTCACGTTACCCAGCACCACGCTCGTAGACCAAGAAGTCCGAAACCAGGTCATCTCCTCGCCACCCTCTGGAATGCCGCACTCCCTTTCAGATCGTTCAGGCATCGTGCTCCACCACCGCCTCGCCGGCGCAAATTGTCTTCACGTCCATGGCTTCCTTGCTCTCTTGTTCATGCGCACAGCAAGAAGCACCCGCAGAATGTGAAGTGCACCAACTGGCGCGTCTTCCGCAGCAGGGACCGGAGCAGGGGCAGCCTGCACTGGGGCCACCGGGGCGACAACAACCGGAGCAGCGACAGGGGCCGGCGCCGCGGGAGCCGCTTTCGCCTTCGGAGCAGACGCAGTAGCAGCCTTCGCCGCAGCGGCCGTGGCCTCAGCCGCAGCCTCGGCAGCCAGGCCGCGCGCGTACTCTAATGCAGAGGTGTTCGACGTCTCCTCCTCGAAGTGAACAACCTCGCGGTGGCGCTGGTATCACAGAATCTCACGCGACACGGACGGGAAGTCACCAACCTGCACAGTGCGCAGCACCATGTTCGTCAACGTCGGAGTAGGATCAATCTCCACGAAGCGGTGAGCACCACTCTACGAGAAGAGCAGCGCCTGCGTCTTGATCCACTGCACAGGCACCGCAACTGATACGCCAGCAGCTCCACCACCAGAAGGTGCGCGAGCTGGGCCTTCGTCGTCAACTGCAACTGCATCGGGTCCAGCACCTCCTCCAAGAACGGGCTCGTCGCCGCCTGGTACACCTCCTCGAACTACGAGCGCTCCAGCGAGAACGGAGTGGCCACCAGGTTCGGGGTGTACCGGTTCACCAGAAGCGGCAGCTGGTGCTCCAGCATCTGCGGGTCGAACATCGTGCGCAGCAGCGCCCGGAACGACGGCACGCCGCTCAGCAGCTCGCGCGAGTGGAACGGCACGTCAATACCAACCAGCGGGGTCGTCGCCAGGCCTCGGGACAGCGTACACGGACGCTCACTCTGCTCGCACTTCTCCTTGCGAGCGCGAGTCTGCGCCAGCGACTCTGCGATCACCTTTTCCACCTCCTCCGGAGCGGTCGACTTCACGGTCTTGAATGCAGCCAACGCCAGCGACAGCGTCTCCAAGTTCATGTTCTCACCAGCAACCACGTACTGGCGCTGCTGGATGGTGAAGTTCAAAATCTGCAGGAGCTTACCCGAAGCAGCCTCGATGCCGTCCACGACCTTGTACATGACCTCCTGGGTGAAGTGGGGGCCAACACATGAAGGGTTCGTTGCCACCATACCGTAGTCCGAGCGTCACCCAGCGTCACGCTTTACAGCCTTCTGCATGATCATTGCACGCAGGAATACTAAATCCAGGAGTGCTTCCACCAGTAGCGCTTCCACGAAGGAGATCAAAAACCAGCGTACTCGCCCAGGGACTAGCCAGCAAGATAGGCATCATGAGGAATCAGCTGCGCCGCGTCCGTTGCCGAAAAGCTGTAGCAGCTCTCAGTATCTTCATCAATTTCTGGTAACAGCGGGGTACCCTCACCAGTGACAGGGTCTTCACATTTCAGGTTCATGTAATATTCGCGAATGTTGCAGCCCTTCTTACCGCCAAAGTGCACCGTAATGGACTTCGGGTTCTTGAGCACCATCTCGAGGATGGAGAAACCGAACGTGTTGTGTCACATCACCACGGTTCCAGATCTCGCAAGCAACTGAAGACTCCTGGTAGCGGTCCATGACCATGTTCACCGCGGCAGAGCCCTGGTCAGTGAACACAAACGCCATCGGCGCCTGCTTCATCACAGCAAGCGTGCTAACTACGCGCTCGCCGGAACCCGTCACAACCTCCACCGACAGAACCTTCTTGTCGTCGTCGAGGCCGATGTGGCGCGCCTGCATGAACAGCTTCTTTGTCCGGGTACACCATGCCGTCGAAGTTCAAGTCGTAGTCAACGACGTTGCTGTCCAAGCAGACCGAAGCTCTCGATGTCCAGGTCGCGGACCTTCGTCGCGGTCCACAGACCGTGCATGATCGGCCTGCCCTTCGGCAGGTGGCCCAGGATGGCGGCGTACTTCGAGCGGTGAATCGGGTTGGGTCGCGCGAAGCCACGGCGTACGCCAGCGCGTTCGTCGGCACATTGATCTCCAACGGCTCCTCGGCACGTGTGAGCCACCGTTCGCAAACATGCCACCGGCATTCGCGTCCGCCGGCTGCACCTGGCGCAGGAACGCCACCCCGGGGATCTCGTTCACCTCGTTGCTCTTGAGCTCAACCTTGCCGATCTCCACCTTCGAGCCAGCCTCCTCACAGCACAGCACACCCGACACTTCCACACAGCTCAGCGAGTTGATCGACACGTACCGGCAGCTCGAACGACAGGTTGTCACCGACGCTCACCGATGCCTCGGTAGCCAGCTTGGGCCACGACTTCGGCTTCAGGATCTCCACATCCTCCTAGCGTTTGCGCAGGAAATCGTCCGTCAACTTGTCGATCGAGAAGGTTGCCTCGGAGACATTGAACGAGCCGCGGACCTGGAAATCGCTGTGCAGCTCCACCAGCGGCTCGAGCACCTCCTCCAGTTGCTCGTCCACCGTCTTGCGCGAGATGATGGTCACACCGTGCACTGCTGCAGTCGACGATGTGCAGACTGCCGACATTCGACGTGCTAGGGATGTCGTCGCCAGGAATGAACGTCGCGGACATCTTGCGGGATGACAGCAGTCTGTGCGAGTGCTTCAGGTGCACCAGGTCCAGCAAGTTGCCCTTCACCTCCTTCGTGAACACCGACTTGATCAGCGGACGCCACGACACGATCGTAAAGAAGTCAGTGGGGGCGCCCACCTCGTCCGCGCTGAGACCCAGTGCGGCGCGGTACGCCACGATATCCTCCTTCGTGACGCTGTAGTCAGCTGTGAAAGTTGCCAAGACCACTACGCTTCAAGTGCTCCGTGAATTCTGCATAAAATAAAAATCCACATCATTTTAAGTACCCACAAGACCGATTTCTGCGATGCATTCTGTAGATAACATACCTGGCATCTTGCTGACCATCTCGAGCATTTTGGTACGCAGGCCGACATTCGGCAGCGAGCCGTCCTCCAGCGGCTGAATCCACTTGTTCACGATCTGTTCGCACAACAACGACAACAACCCACAACTATTAGCCTTACACTCCAACCCCCACCAACCTCACCACCAAAACCCCTTACCGTGAGCAGGTCGAAGTCCAGCAGCATGGGCTGGGGTTGCAGCTTGCGCAGCACATGCAGAGCGCTGTCCAAGAACTTTATCTTCTTCAGGGCCGGGCGGCGCTCGGCGATGCTGGCCAGGTCATCCGCGTAGGCCTTGTCCTTGCAGTAGAGCAACTCCTGCGTGATCTGCTCTATCTCCTGCGGCGACAGACTGAGCTTGGTGCGGGAGCGGCCCGTCTTGAGGGACTTGAGGGTCCGGTCGAAGAAGTCGTCCTTCTGCTGCTGCGTCTGCTCGGGCTCGTCCCCGAGCGGCCGCTCGTCGTCGAACTGCTGGGGGTCGTCGTCGTACTCGCCCAGCACGTCGGCCAGGTCGTCGTCCCCGTCGATGAAGTCGTCGTCCTCCTTGGCCACAGCCTCCTCGCCCGAGTCGTACTCTTCTCCGTCGTCGCGGCGCTTGGAGCGGCCGGCATCGTCTTCCCGGGACTTTTTGGCACGCTTGGGGGCGGCGACACCTCGCGCTTCACGGGCTTCAGCTCGTCGTCGTCGCTCTCCAAGTCCGAGTCGAAAAGCCTGCAGGTAGCAATAGTTGTTTAAAGGCATAATATCTCGTTAGTACTATGGAGGTGTTATCGAGACTTGTCGAAAATATGTGTCAAAAATACCCCGCGGCGTCCGCCGTAGTGGTGGTCGTGTGTGTCGAAAATGGCGCAGAGCAGGCAGAAACACGCGTTTTCGTAAAGATTTCAACATGAATGGAGAGAGGAGCTCGAGTTCGTGCGGATGCCCTTCGGTCTCACCAATGCCCCCTCGACGTTTCAACGCATGATGAATAGCGTGCTACGGGGACTGACATAGGTGACATGTTAGTGTACTTAGATGATATTATTGTCTACACGAAGGGCGGTATCGAACGGCATGTGGTAGAGCTGGCCAGCGTGCTGGAGCGACTGGTTGAGGCTGGTCTAACGCTGAAGTTGAAAAAGTGCGTATTCGCGACCAGGAGAATATAGTACTTAGGACACGAACTTAGTTCTGACGGCGTACGGCCGCTGGAGCGATTAGTGTCGGCGGTACGGGAATTTCCGCAACCCCGAGACGATGTAGAAGTCAAGCGGTTCGTTCATCTCGCGGGCTACTACAGACGTTTTATTGAGGGCTTCGGGGCCATCATGGCGCCCATGACGAAGTTGTTGCGCTAGAGTGTGGAGTGGGAATGGACGGAGAAACAGCAGACGGCGTTCGAGTACGTGAAGGAAGTGCTCACTACCAAACCGTTGCTGATCTATCCGGATTTCCGCCTGCCCTTTCGGGTGGTGACGGATGCTAGCATCGCGGGTCTCGGGGTATGTCTAATGCAGGACCAAGGGCACGGGTGGCAGCCCGCGGCCTACGCTAGCAAGGCAAACAGCGAGACGGAGGCGAAGTACGGAATCACCGAGCTAGAGTGTCTAGCGGTGGTGTGGTCTATTAAGTTGTTCCGGTCGTATCTGTACGGCCGAAAGTTCACCATTGTGACGGATCACTCGGCCCTTAGGTGGCTAATGACGAGCCCCAACCTGACTGGGAAGCTACACCGATGGGCGTTGACCCTCCAGGAGTTCGACTTCGAAGTCGAATATCGGCCAGGGAGCACCAACGTAGTCGCGGATGCGCTCTCGAGGGCACCCGCGACGGCGGCAGTGTTGGCTGCGGTAGGACGACGACGTAGGGCGAAGCGGCGACCAACGAGGTCGGAACTCTCGTCCCGTGAAGCGCGCAGAGACAGCGAAGCCAGATCGGCGACGAATGAGCAGCAGGAGACGGTCGAAGGAGGACGTGTCGGCTTGGACGGTGCGAAGGGTGACGCATTGTCCCCAGGCATCGCATGGAGTACGGCGGCAACGGCAGGAGGTGAGGCGGTCGTCTCACGAGGTAACACGACAGCCGTAGTGGACGGTGGGCGCGAGATCTCCGCGCCGGTGAGGGCCCGTGGCGACGAGCAGCGACCGGCCCAACTCACGAATAGCAAGCAGAGTGCGCTCGCAGTAGTGTCCTCGTCGATGGTCCACCGGACGAGGAGCAGCACACGACGGCTCAACAGGTCGGCGGGTGTTGACGAGCAGCGGGAAGCAGCGGTGACAACAGGGTCACGAGAGCCTGAGCCTCGCGACTCTGCCCGAACGACAAGTGTGGACGTATCACCACACTCTGGGCCACGACTCTCGACTACGGTGGCCGACCCCGTGGCGGCGTTGACTGGAAACCCGGCAGCGGTGCCGGCGGCGTCAAAGAAGCGGACAACGAGGGCTCGAGCAGCAGAGACGAGCACAGGGACGAGCGGGGTAGTGCCGGCGAGGTTGTCAAGGAGTGAAGCGCTTCGTAGGACGCCGGCGGAATCTCGAGAAGTGCATCGAGACGCTCTCCTCGATGCGACGGTCGACGGGCAGCAAGGGTTGTCCAGCTCGAAGATGGACACAGCGAGCACGGCGAGGGGGTCGACGAACGGTGCGAGGCGAACGTCGCCGACTTCAGGACCGAGCAAAGGGGCACGGACGACGCGGGCGGAACCGACGACTGGAGAAGGCGACAAGTCGCGACCGGCGGCAAAGAGGGGAGTGGCTAACCGGCCAACAGCGAAGACGACAGCGAACGGCGACTCGGACCAGACGGCCAAGAGTGTGAAACGCGCTCCGAAAACTACGACTGCCGGAAATCCGGCGACAAGGCGAGCGCCAGCAGCGGCGACGACGGCAGGACGGCAGCAGCGGCCGGTACAGCTGATACGTGGGGGCGATGGTCAGTCGACGGCGGTAGCTGGGCCCGTGTTGAACGAAGTCGCTCAGGCACAAGCCGAGCAGCGGGCAGGAGAACGCGCAGGACAGCGAGAGCACGATCCGACGCTCCAGTTGACTGACGACGAGATCATCAGTGCCCAGGCGAAAAGCAGCCTGGTACAGCGGCTGGTCAAGGCCGGCATGCACGGGGGTCTGAAGGTGGAAGTACGCCACGGACTGGCGCTGATCGCTACGGCAAAAGGGAAACGTGTAATACTGCCACCCAGCTTGTGGGCGGTGGTATTCAAGGAAGCACACGATTCGGTGTGGGCAGGGCACTTGCGCGCGCCCCACACCCACGCCCGAATCGCCAAGGTCTATTGGTGGCCCGGTTTGCGGAATGAAGTGAAGCAGTGTGTCAGGGGGTGCCAAGAGTGCGGCAGCCGCAAGGCACAGCCGCGTGAGGTGGTGCCGCCACTCAGGAGTATCAGAGGCGGAGACGTGGGAGACAGGTGGGCCCTGGACGTAGCGGGCCTTCTGCCGACGAAAGAGGGCGGACCACGATACGTCATTGCCGCGGTAGAATACGTGACCAGATACGTGGTCGCAGTAGCGGTGAAGCAGCACGAGGCGGAGCACGTGGCGGAGTTTCTGATGCGGCAAGTGGTGCTCAAGTTTGGGCCGTTCCGTGAGCTACTGACGGATGGGGCTCCCGAACTGACGGGTAAGGTGATTGAGAAGCTGGTCACCATGCTGCAGGTCCAGCAGGTAAATTCGGTGCCGTACCGCCCGCAGATGATCGGCCTTGTGGAGAGATTCCACAGGACGTGGAAGGACTGCGTGGCAACCTACATGTACGAGGACGAGCAACGAGACTGGGATGTGTGGCTAGACTTCGCTGTCTACGCCCATAATTCAGGGCAACACACTACGGTGAAGCTATCACCAAACGAGCTTATGATGGGTCGTCAATTGAAGAGCCCGAATGAATTATTACGAGAAACGAGTGTGGCGGAAGCTGGTGAGATGACGAGTTACCATCGGAGGCTGCTGCAGGCGATGCGAAGCAGTCATGAGATTGCAGAGAGAGCTCGGGCGCGTGAGCAAGCGCGTCAAGCTAAATACTACAACCGCAGGACGAAGCAGAAACGGACGCTGTCGCCAGGTGACCGGGTCTGGATGTTCAGGCCACCCCGAGGGCCTACGGCGTCTAAATTTGTGCATCAGTGGGTCGGCCCGATGCGAGTGATCGAGCCGGCGGGGTACGATAACTTCCTAGTGGAGCGAGAAGACACTGGCGGAGACGCGGAACGGCACATTGTGCACGTGTCGTTCTTGGTGGCCTACTACTACCCGAAGGAGCTACTGAAGCAGGCAGCGGCCGACATCGCTGAGCAAGTAGATCATGAAAGGGCAGACGAGGAGACAGTGTCGCCTGTACGAGCAACGACGGCTCAGATTAACGCAGCCACTGCGGGCCGAGGTCGAAAGCGAGGTCAGCGCGCAGCGCGCAGCACGACACCAGAGTGGCAGTCGAGTGAGCTGCTGGTGGAGTTACGACGACGTAGGCGGAACCGGTCCGGACATTACGTCCTCGAGTTCGAGCTTCGACCCGTACGAGCGGCAGCGCGAACCACCACCGCGGATGATGAGTCGCGATGGGTCTCCATTGCCGAGTACGATCGGCTTCTCGAGGCCGACAGAGTCGTGGAAGACTCTGTGGGGGAAGAAGGCGTGTAATGGATTCGTGGCGCAATCCGGCCACGCTGAAGCAGCCGCTGCCAGGATCGCGCGAACTGACGAAGAGGTGCACAGCAGGCGACGGCCAATGGACGCCGGCTACGCCGGTGACGAGGACGAGAACGCTGGATCGGACGTGCGAGGTACCTTGAAGTACCTCGAGGCGGTCAGCCGTGAGGTCTCGGGCTGCAGATAAAGCCGTGAGGCGAGCTCACAACAGAAATTGCCTCGAAAGGCACGGACGGAGTCGGTGCCCACACGAGCACACGGGTCAGTGGTCGGTCGGAGTGACGACCAAGACGACTACGGCTGGAGGCACGGAGGAGACGAGCTCCTGGTGTCTGCAGCGACGAGCAAAAAGAAGACAGCGCGGCAGAGTAGCTAAGTGCTACTTCGGAGTAGTGACTGGGGGCTGGTTGGGCGTCAGGCGGTATCGGGCGTGGGTGAGGGCAACGACGAGCATTGAGGCTCGGGAGTGCTCTAGAAGCGTCCTAGTGCGGGATCTGGCGACGACTGGGCGCACGGTGGCTACGACGACGGAGAGCAACGCAAAAGAGAAGTAGATTGTTGGCTTAGGCTAGCGATTAAACAAGAATAAGAAAGTAGGAACTAGCGCAGTCGTAGGCGTGGGTTCCGGCAGGGGGAGACTGAGTTAGTCTCTGACGCCATCAAGTGTCGAAGTTGAAGCAACGGCAGCAAAGACCGCCGCAGCGTAGCTATACGATCTGCCTAACGACCAGGCAAGACAAGAGGATCGTTACAAGACGATGATTTTACAAGGCTTTTTTTTAAAAGAACAACAAATATCGATTCATTTATGTAGGTATAGGCATGTAGGTAACGTTTTAATTCATGTTCTTGGGGTGGAGAAAGATAAATTGAAAGATCGTTGGGTCCGTGCCCATGGTTATGGGTACAAACTGCTCTAGACTGCAGATACCTAGCTACAATTTGACTCTAGTGTAGAGACTACATGGAGTAAGTACCCACAGTTTTCCGAGATAGTTTTTTTTGGTTTTCTACTTTGTCCGAAGCAGAGACCCGCCCGCGAGCTCAATGATTTCGTGCGGCAGCAGCAATGAGTTCATTCGGCACCTGATACATGTAGTACTGTAGTGAGAGCGGCAGGTGGTAATTGATTAGTCGAAACTAGAGCCGCGAGAGTGGCCCTGGGAATACAGCAATAACAGCAGCAGTTGGCTATCTGAATCTAGAGCCGCGAGGTTCATACTAGAGCCGCGAGAGTGGCCCTGGGAATACAGCAATAACAGCAGCAGTTGGCTATCTGAATCTAGAGCCGCGAGGTTCATAATAACAATATTATTGTACCTCTGGGAGAACTCATCGTTTTACTTAAATTATTAAAACAAATTGAATACAATTTAAAAAAGCGTCACAAATCGTGCAAACGTCACGCGAATGTTTCTTGAGGTACCAGTCGCGCGAATGTCGCCTTTGTTTCATGTCGCGCGAATGTCGTTCTTTACAGGTTGGGTCAACATCCACTCTCTTTTGCATCGGATCTTTAAGTACATCAGTTATTCCGATCTGTATAGTATGTAGAACCATAATATGGATAAGTATCAGAAATTACCAATATAGTCAAATATGCGTTTACACAGGATAGTCGACGGTTCACGAACCCACCTAAACTCTGGATATAAATATCCAGAGAACTGCGGTTGCAGCGGTTGTCAACCACCACGATCAAGAAACACTCTGCAACCATAAGTCGCTGCCCCATAAGTATAGTCATGGCAAATTGAACTGATACACCAACTTTGAGCAACCATAACGTTTTTTGTACTGAATCAATTTTTATAAGCAAAATACAGTCTGAAAGCTCTGTGTCTTGCCGTTTTTAAACGAAGCTGTAATTAGGGCGTGGTTGCGTTAACCGTGTCTGGTGTTGGTGTCGGCTTCTCATGTCCGCCCTATCCCTATCGCGCTGGTTTTGCTTCCCGTGTCAGTGTCAAGGGTGGGCCATCATTTTCCAACCAACCTCTCACAGAAGGCAYCTGGSGCTGGGCTGCTGCGCGCCATCAAGCTCGAAGACCCAGGCTCTAGCGCAGCAGCAGCCGCCACACCCACTGCCGACCATGACCTTGTCATGCATGCCGTAGTTGAGCAGGTCGTAAGGCGTCAGGATTGGCTGATATCGCCGCAACCGAGGAATCGGAGCATGCTTGCTTCTTGCAAAATATTATTTTAAATAGAAAA
>KE590055.1:486-13877 GCA_000443045.1 Phytophthora x cambivora | reverse complement strand
CGATCATGACCTACGCCTTGTTGGGAGAAACAGTGGATGAAGGTTTGTTCGTGTGGATCTCGGTGGCGGTGGACATGACAGCCGAGCGTGATGTGACGGCAAGATCGGCACTGACCGCAACCAGCACTTCTACGACCACCTCGAGTTCAGCTTCTAGCATTTTCAAGTTCGGAGGAGTTGTGGCTCTCGCGGCTGCATTCGCTCCGGCGATCCTGGAGTTTGTTGCGAGTCTGTAGCTGAACTGCTCCAAACACGAAAGTGTTGAGCAGAATGCTTAAGTATTTGATTCCCTTTGAAGTAAGAATTTCTAAATTCTTTAAAAAGAATAGTGTCAATTTTCTAGAACGAAGTACTTAGTACACATTTCGCATCAGCACCGCATTTGCAAAAGTGCAATACACAAGAGGAGCGTTGGAAGGACGGCTTCATCTCAAAAGGACGGAGACAATAAGATAGGTACCATAATGCTTTTCTTACTATCTCGATCCAGTCGCGGTTGTTGAAGTGATTCACTTCAAGTGAACTAAATCAATAAATGGGTCAACTTGACGCCTAGGCCCTGATTGGCTAGAACTCGTTTCGTGTCAATGGCTACAAAAGAAAAGATACCCACCCAAAGTATCATTCTTCAATTTGCCAGCCCCTTTCGAGCTTCCATCGTACTATGAAAACCCTTTCTGGCCAAGGCGGGTCGACCCCCGAGGCGCGTCAGATGCATCTAAAACAATCCCCGGAAATGGGCAATCAGGACGAAGAAAAGTCTTCAACGGCTGTGAACCTCTCGACCTCGACCAAATCCCCCTCGAAGGAGCCCAGTTCTCTACTAATTGCGTGCGCAAATGGGCAACTCCAGCTCGTTCAAGAGCTCGCTGATCGTGGCATATCCGTGAACCAAACCGACGAATTTGGGGACAGCCCCCTTGGGTTGGCAGCTCAGAATGGGCACCTTGCTGTCGTGGAGTATCTGCTCAAGTGCGGTGCATCTATTGATGCGGTGAACAAGGAGGGGTTTACCCCGCTAACCAGTGCGTCGGATAATGGGCACACAGACGTAGTAGCGGCACTATTGAAACACGGAGCAAAGGTGAACAATCGAGGGCCAAATGGGTCCACTGCTCTCCTTTTGGCGTGTTCTGAAGGTCATTCCCCCACTGCTCGGGTGCTGGTAAATGGGGGAGCATTGGTGGACTCGGCATCTGACGACGGTTATACCCCGCTTTGTGCCGCTGCGGGAAAAGATCACGATCAGGTTGTGAGGTTTCTAGTAGAAGAGTGTGGCGCGTTGGTTGATTTACCTAACAGCAATGGGTGGACACCGCTCATGTGCGCAGCACAGCATGGGTACGTGAAAACGGTCTTGGTGCTCCTCGAGTTCGGTGCCAATGTGAGCATACCGGGTCCGAATGGAGCGCTGGCTCTGCTGATTTCGTGTGAAAATGGACATCTCGATACTGCCGAGCTTCTTTTCAGCATTGGCGCTGTGTCTGTAGACACAGCGGATGACGACGGAACTACTCCCCTCATTGCAGCAGCTCATAATGGTTTCATCCCGGTTGTCGAGTTCCTGCTGGAAAATGGGGCGGTCGTTGAGACGGCGAACCACGCAGGCTGGACAGCACTGCATTGCGCTTCTCAGCGTGGTCAGGCAGATACGGTGGAACTGCTGCTGAAGCGAGGGGCAAATGTAGACAGACAGGGTCCGAATGGCGCCAGACCTCTGGTGATCGCGGGTGCTCGGGGCTATTTGGCTGTCGCTCAAAAGCTGATTGAGGGCGGCGCGGGCATCGATTTCACGGATGATAACGGGAAAACTCCGCTCATTATCGCATCGATGAAAAACCACGTCGAGATTGTGGAGCTGCTGTTGAATCATGGTGCGTCAATTGATTTGGCCGATTTTTCTAGCTGCACAGCTCTCATCTACGCTTCGCATTCGAATCTCTCCAACGTGGTGGCTGTTTTGCTGTCCATGGGGGCAAATGTGAACCATCAAGGACCTCGTGGGGGCACAGCTCTTGCGATTGCATGTGCTGCTGGACGTATCGAAATGGTTCGGATGCTGGTTGCTAATGGTGCATCCGTCGACTTGACCGACCACGCGGACAATACCCCACTGATGGCTGCTGCTGAAAGAGGTCACATAGCGATTGTGGAGTTCCTGCTGAAGAACGGAGCTTCCTGTGACGTCTCAAATTTTGACATGTGGACGCCGCTGATGAAAGCTACCTACAATGCTCACTTGGACGTGGTTACTGTACTTCTGGAGAATGGAGCAGGTGTCGATAGACAGCTTCGGGATGGAACTTCAGCTCTACGAATGACATGCTATTTGGGCCTCCTCTCCATTGCCGAGATACTTATCGAAAAAGGCGCGTCAATTGACTTGAAAAACGACGATGGAGATACCCCCCTGTTCACTGCAGCTCTTCACGGCAAGGACGACCTGGTGAAGTATTTAATTCAACATGGTGCAAACACTGATTTACACAACAGCGCAGGCTGGACACCCCTGATGAAGGCTGCGGAACAAGGTCATCATGCCGTGGTGAAGACACTTTTGAGGGGCAAGGCGTCGCTGAACTTGACGCGGCCCAATGGAGCAACAGCTCTGAATGTTGCATGTGAACATGGTCAGTTGGATGTGGTCGTGTCACTAGTGAACTACAAAGCCGACCTTGAACTACCAGACGATGCAGGATACACTCCATTGATCACTGCAGCACAACTCGGATATTCCGAGATTGTCCAATTCCTTGTCAATAGAGGAGCAAACGTGGACGCTCGCTTGCCCAGTGGAAGCACCGCTCTGCTGACGGCAGTTTGGTTCAAACGCCTCGCGGTCGTACGTATTCTTCTGGATAATGGGGCAAACATCGACCTATGTGGAGATTTCCAAAGCTGGGCACCATTGACTGTAGCCTATTTCAGCGGCTATAGGGAATTAACCCAGCTTATCTACGAGCGAGTTCAGCCAGAGACAGATTTTCTATCGGACGAGCCCATCGAACCTACAAGTGTGGATAGCACGCCTGAAAGCAGTGAGCCAAGCTTTACGGTCGATCAGAAGCAACGGAACCATGATACGGCTCTACGAATTGCCTGTGAGCGAGGTGAATTAAAGGTGGCCGAGGGTCTTTTGGAGAGTACAGAGGCCATAAACATTCCCAATCCGCAAGGCTGGACCCCGCTTATGAGTGCCGCGTATGAAGGTCACATGGATGTCGTCGAGGCACTCCTCAAGAAAGGGGCTAGCGTCAACTTGCGGGGCCCCCAGAACGCTACGGCTTTGGTCATTGCGTGTGATCACGGTCGTCTAGAAATTGCCCGGATGCTGCTCGACCACGGAGCGTCAATCAAGTTGAAGGATGAAGCGGGAGATGGAGCGTTCATGGCTGCAGTTCACAGAGGTGACGCAGGTCTTGTGAATTTACTGATAGATCGAGGCGCTGCTGTTGACGAGCAGGATTGTTATGGCTGGACTCCGCTTATGATTTCTTCCCAAAAGGGTCATGTGAGCCTGATATCCCTACTCCTGCAGAAGGGGGCAAATGTCAACAAGCAAGGTCCTACTGGGACCTCGGCACTGCTTGCAGCGTGTAGACATGGACGTTCTGCGATCGCGAAGCAACTGCTGGAATACGGCGCGAGCGTTGATCTCGCGGACGATGCCGGAAACAGTCCTCTTTTCATGGCGATTAAGTATGGGCACGCGATCGTGGCCAGGAGTGTATTGGAAAGAGGGGCCGCGGTTGATCTGGCGAACCGCATCCTACTCACGCCTCTGATGCAAGCAGCTCAGAATGGGGCAACGCAGATTGTGGCGATGCTTCTGGAGAAAGGGGCAGCTGTCGACACGCAAGGACCGAATGGAAACACTGCGTTGGAGCTTGCCAGTGCTTTCGGCCATCTCGATGTTGCGAAGTTGCTGGTCGAGAGAGGCGCTTTTATTGATCTAGCAGACGACGAAGGGGACACCGCACTAATTTGTGCCGCTGAAGCTGGCCATGTTTCCGTTGTGGGGTTCTTAGTGGAGTGTGGAGCGTCAATCGACTATATCAATTACGTGGGGCAGACAGCGCTAACGAAGGCTTTGGAGAATGACCATCCCGACGTTGTTGCCTTACTTCTGCCTTAATAACGGACCAAGACGGAGGTCGCTGCGTTTAGTAAAAGCGAAAAAGTAGTTTGTATTGCCTGGTAAGCTTGTTACCACGTCGCCCTGATCCCTACTTCTTTCCGCCATCGTCGTTCCCGAAAACGTACTCCTCGATCCTGTGCACCAGCCACATGACATTACGCGGCGTGCTCACAGCCTGCTTCTCCATTTGCTCCGTGAGTCGTCGGCACGAGTCCACATACCGGTCGCTGAACCCATCCAGCCGACGCTCCCAGAACTTGTACATGGCGTTCACCGAGTACTTGGCTCGCTCCACGGTTCGGTCTCTCACCTCGGCCAAGGTAATGGACGCCGGGACAACCGCCGGACCGCGCGGGGTCTTCAGACCCCGCACCACCTCGTTCTCCACGAGAGCCTGGCCGTCGTCCGTCGCCTCGCCATCGTCAAAGTCGAACAAATCATCGTCGTCCTCGTCGTCGACCAAGTCGTCGTCGTCGTTCCCGTCGTGCTGATCTCCTCTGTTGCCGGCGTTCTTCTGCAGCTCGCGCTTGATGCGCTTGCGCTCCTCGATCTGCTTCATGAGCTCGTCGTTGTCGGTGTGGATGGCGATGACGCCGACGCCCTTGACATATGGAAGATGTTTACCCTCCTCCATCCACTCGGACGAATACACCGACAGTCCGAAGCCCATGAAGGTGAAGTCGTCCTTCCGGGGGTGTGCTATGATACATCAATTGATAAATTAGCCACAATTTCACCAAAACTTGGGCAAATTTTCTCGTTCCACCACGAAATAAAGTCGTTCTCACCTGCACTCTCCCTCATTTCCTGTAGACGTTCACGGCTAGTACTGAAATCCACTTGGAGGCCCCTGCACTCGGGTCTTTGGCGCTCTCTCCACATGGCTCTAAATGATTGCAACATTTGAGAATTTTAGTGACAGTTTAATTGGTAAGAACCGTGGGCCAAAATGGAGCGGGAAGGCGCCTACTTGGTGTACACGCTGATGCCCACGCAGTAGGAGCACGGCACCTCGTCTTCAGGCCTGCTAGGGGCCGCAGCGCTGTCGTTTCGGCGGCGCTCGGGCGGCACTGGGGGCATATTGAACGTTCTCGGATAAAAATTGTGTGAAGTGTTTTTGCGCCACAAGACGTGCCGGATAATTCCGGATAATTTATATTATAATAACGTAGTTTTTGCCTACAGATTTAGAAAATATCTACATACGGATCACGCATTCCTAAATCGAGAAGTGCGCGTATTTCGTGTGGATATGCAGCTACGTCACGTATACGTCGAAGTGCCAGCGGCGGAAGCTTCTTCCGGGTCGAGTCGGAAGCTGTTGGCGATTCTAGCCACGCCGGATGACCACAAGAATGGCGACTTCGACGAAGTGATGCTGTACCTGCACGGATTCCCAGATATGGGCGTGCACCCAACAAAGACGGACTTTGCGTCGCGGGTGTCTGCCAAGCTGGCCGAGTTTTGGCTGAATCCGCAGCAAGAGAAGACTAACGTGGCCTTTATGACCTTCAACTTCGGTGGCGTCCCCGGGTCAGACAACGAACTGCTCTTCACGGACAAGACCATCTCTCAGGAGGTCGAGGATATGGTCGCAGTGTGCAAATACATCCGCTCCAACCTCTTGGGCGGAAGGGGGAAGCTGCACGCGGTCGGCCTCTCCACTGGAGCCATCCTGGGCGCATTGCTGCGAGACAAGAAGGTGTCGGACACCATCACGGTGATCGCGGGGCTGCTGGACATGACGAAAGGCGTCCACTTTGACTTCAGCAAGCAGCAGTTGGAACAGAGTGCAGCTCAGGGCTGGTGCTGGAAGGAATTCTACCTCGAGGATGGCTGTCCGCTGCCGAAGAACGTGGAGCTTTCTCTCGATGGCGTCCACCCCACGACCGAGTTGACCGATGCGACTGCACGTCCGAAGATCTACGTGCGTCTGGACCAACGGTACATCAAAGAGTACTACGACGGCTCGCTGGACATCCTTCGAGCTGTGTCGGCCCCTGGGCTGCCCCCACTGCTGGTGATTCATGGCGACGCAGACCAGGACGTGCCATTTGAGAATGGCGAGGAATTGTTCGCTGCTGCCGCTGAGCCGAAGACCTTTGTGGCCATCCCGAAAGCCAACCACATGCTGTCCAATTCCAAGCACATGAAGAAGGCGCTGCGAGCCATTGGTGATCACATCGCAGCGATGAACTAGCGGTACCCAGATCCGATAATTCAGTTGTGTTGAGCACCGTTCTTGATGAAGTTCGTAACGTAGCGACTCAGTTGCGAAATCGATTGAATGCAGCTCAGTCCAGCAGATACGGCCACGAGCATGGCTGGTTCACGTGAAGCAGAGTCTTGACCGCTGATGCATTGTGTCAGAAGCACTTGCACTCGACTTGTCCGGGTCCGTTGCAGCGCTGGCTTCGATAACTTTGCTCAGCCTGGATTAGGCTTCGTTCGTGCAACCTTGGCGTTTCTAGTTTCGTGACCGACACAGCTGGAACCGCCTGCTCCGCCCATGAGCTACCACCGAGTCACACCATAATTCCTCGACAAGCTTTCTCCACCATCATCCAGGTGTGACAGGGCTGCACTGTCACCGCCGCTGGAGATCCATCGCAGTCCACTGATATGTTTCAACTGCCAAGTTCTCTTCCTTCTAGGGCACGCCCCGACCCGCCTGGACTAGAAGTCTGGAGATCTGGAGAATGCATCGCATGTCCTCGGCCGGCCGTTTAACGAAGACCGCCGAAATCGGATGTCGAAGCACCTCGGACGGTGCGCAATCCGGACGTCGGCAGATTTCTCCAAGCAGAAGTTCGTGAGCAAGCAACGTGAATCGCGTGCATAAGGCGCGTGCTGCTTCGTGCCAGCACGCCGTTCTCGCCGCAGTCGTTACGGCACAGATAACTACGACAACACGACAACGGATAATATGTGCCATAAGCTTAAGGCGCAGATAACATTTTTTCTGAAAAAGTGCGAATCTAAGGAAATTTGAGAAACTACATAGGTTCGCATGCCACTCGAGCCTCTCATTTAGCGGATCCAGACAGACGGGGCGAGCACGTTGCTGGACATTGCGAGACGCTGTGCGGTACCGGTAACTACACAGCGCCCTTTGCACTAGCTATAGCCCCTCTGTGGCTGTTTCAGTGCAGCCATAGACGATGGGATCGATTGTTGGTGACAGTGATCCCGAATGGTACCACGACGATGGCGAAAAAGAAGCAAGCTCCCCATCGACTGGACGACAAACTACAAAGTGTACGCTTGGTAAGATGTTGTTTACCTGTAACGTACTCTGGTTGTATGTGCTTACTAGCGCTACGTGTTTTGTTTAGCTACCAGTGTCGCCACAAAGCGAACCAGCCCCCCAGACTCTGCCAGTTCAGCTAAGCGAAGATGCGTGAGAAGCAGTGACGTTGGCGACCATACTAGTGAGTGAAGACCGTATGCAGATTATTTTTAAATACTAATCTTGTACCTTTGGTGGCTTGAAATGTTAGCACATCAACAAGCTGATTCAACGTCCAAGCAACTACAGTTCCAGCTTGGACAGGAAGACCGCGTCCCACGCGCCAGAAAAAGCTCCACCTGGAACGCCAGGAATAAATTGGCCACGAATGCTGGTTCTGTAGTAAATACGCTACCACCGTTTCCCGTACGAGAGACCGATAGCTGGGATGCCATCCTTGCGGCTGCTACAGAATATGAGGCGAAGCACTATGCACATTATCGGTGGAAGGAATCGCGCTGTACGAAGACGCACAACAGGTTCGTAGCTGAAATATTCAGAATATTGCGTAGGTTATGTTGTTACTAACTTTATTTTGTATTTAATTCCAGTCGACCAAATTCCCAAGAAATTCCTAAAGATTTTCCTTGGGTTTTCCGTGTGTTCCAGTGTACGCACGGCTGCCGACAGGCTACGCGTAGCACAGGTTTGCGCGCCCGCAAAAGCCGTTATACTGGGTGTAAAGCTCGATTCTCCGCTAAAGTCGTTCAAGTTCCTGTTGAGGATGGTCCAGATAAGTGGGTTGTGAGAGTGTTCAATGAGGTAAGTTCGTGCGTTATTGATGATGAGTATTTGTATCTTACTCCGATTTGAATTGCTAAATCTAGACACGAACGCACAACCACATCAGCAACTTAGCGATTGCAAGTACTTACCTGGGGGCGGCATCAATTGATGTACGTCCAGACGTCGGAGATCGAGTTGTTGATATGGTCAACGTGGGTGGCGAGCCGCGCAAAATTACTCAGTTCCTGGCGGATAGTCTAGGTACGAGTCCGCACAACAATTATTCGGCGCTGTGCTAATGTCTAGTCATGATGTACACGCAGAACGACCCGTCACGCCTCAACAGGCTCGAAACATCATTAATCGGCTGTTGGGAAAAAGCTCTGCAGAGCAGAGGTTGAAACGGCTACTTGACGCGCTGACTGAAAAAGATGGTAGCAGTGTGTTGCTAGTGCAGGACCAGATGTCCATAACTTCTGCCATTGTCATTCAAACGGCAATGCAGAAAGCCATTTTTGCCAAGTGGGGTGAGTCCTTATTGATGGACTGGACTCATTCCACCAATAATTTGGGGTATCATCTAGGTAAGTTGCTGAAAATATGGTCTTACGCGCTTATTTAGCATTACGGAGTCATTTGCTAATACTCACTAATGCTTACGGGATGTAGGGAGCTTGCTTGTCACGAGTCCTACGGGTAGAGGGATCCCTGTGATCGACTTTATCTCGCTAAACGAGCAAGCTGTCACCATGGAACATATTCTCAACTTCTTCAAGGCTAAGAACCCGGGCTGGAAAAAGGTGGAGACAGTGGTCATCGACAAGGATTTTGTCGAGTGGCGTGTTCTTGAGCGCTGCTTTCCACATGTGGTGGTGTTACTCTGTCAGTACCATGCAATTACCTATTGGAAGAAGCTTTTGCGGCGGCGCCAGTTTGATCTGCGAATTGCACAACGAGAGCGACTGCAAAGTTTTTTTATGCAGATGCTGAAAAGGTAGGAACGATACTATGCCGCACTTCCCTGTGTACTGACTCAAATATGGCACTAACTAAGCGGTCTGTTTGGTATTCAGCTACAGCGAGTCTGCCTTCGAAGAGAGCTATACTGAGTTCAAGGACTACTGTGAAGCAGATTGTCCTAACATTCTTGCTTACTTCGACAAGAATTGGCGTACTTGCAGAGGTATGTGGGCTTCCTATGCTCGTGCACGTCATTTCTCAGCCGGAAACACGACCACAAACCGCGTGGAGGCAAACTGGAATCAGCTGAAGGCATTGTTGGGGTATCGTCCTGGATTAGACAGGACGATCGCGGGGCTTTTGTGTCACCAAATAGCTGTTGTGCGGCAGTTCTCGTCTGCTCTGAGTCAATACGCATCAAGGACACGACAAGCCAATGCGGTTCCGAAGTATCTCCGTAGCGTGTCATCTGTACTCAGCGATTATACTTACCATCGGGTGCGTCGCGAATGGGACCTCCTGCACACCGTGATGAACGGAGCTCGGTGCGTGAGAACGGGAAACTCGACAAAGTGGGAGGTCATCTCAAATTATCACATTTACGTTTGTGATATGTCGGACTGGAGCTGTACCTGCCTGTTTCACAGCAGTATTAAATTGCCATGCCGCCATCTACTTCTTATTGCGCGAGACGGTCTCCAGTTGGAAGAGTTCCCGGCTAATGCTGTTGTTCCCCGGTGGAATGTCGGTGCCGATCCCGCGCTTTTTGAAGCTCTCGAGGACGGTGTTTATGGGATTTCTGCCGCCCTGGATGTCGTCTCTGTGGTTCCCAGCAAAAAACATTTTGTTGCGGACGGAGATACTTCAACTAAGACTCCTGACACGCTATTGGGTAATGGTGGCACCAGCACCATTGGTGCTGCTTCGTCGAGTGATTTATCTGGAGATGCTGATACTCCGAGCGCGTCTTCCCTCCCATGCATCACTCCGCGCAGTCGCAAGTCAAGTAGCGTTGAGTTCGTGAGATTGAGACGCAAGGAAAAGGCTGACATGGTGGTTCTATCGTCTGCAGAGAAGTACCGGTACGCACTTGCCACTCTTGAGCCTTTGCTCAATCAACTGTCCAACATGTCCTCACAGCAATTCTACGAGCATATCGGGCGTTGGAACACTCTTTTAGCGAAGTCACTTCAATCCAACGAGGCTGTGGGTGATAGTACAGAGAGTCTAGCCAGCGATGATATCGTTGGCAACAGCTCGGATGGCCACGTTGAAAGCGCCGACAGAAATGGCAGCCAAGATGCATCGTGGGAGAAGGAGGATGCCGATAGCTACACGTTTTTTGAGCTTTTCGAGTTTGGAGCAAAGGATGACGAACCTATTGGTGAGGTGGATGCAGACACAAATCCCCATTATCTCACAGGTGTACGTGCACCAGACCAATTCCCGAGGAGCGATACGATAGCCCCCCCTGTTGACGAATGTCCAACCACCACGGAGCAGGATGTCATTGATTTATGCGATATCGACCCCCCAAACAAGAAAGATTCGCGTCAAAGTGTCGGTGGCATATGTGCACGCGAAGTTTCAAGGGGGGCTATTGAGGTTCTAAGGCTACCAGCGAGCAAGAAGCGCACAAATACTCGAAAATCCACGAAACAGACAGAGCTGGTCCCTGCCCCAAGAAAAGCCATTGTTTCGTGGCCGCGTATCTCGGTATCTCTGAGCGAACTGCTTCGTTGGGCAAAGGTGACACCCAATTTGAAATTTGTCAAGAGCATTCTCGACGCGTACCCTCGCGCTATGGACGACGCCTTTCTTTTTGGTCGCGAGCCTGTTTGCCGACGAGAGGAAGTGTGCCAGGCAGACTTCGACTACAGTTTTGTGGTGCCAGCAGAGATAGCAAGGACTATGGAGCGCGCGATAAAAGAGGAGAGAGCCCAGGACCGAAGACACCAGCGAACCGTGAGCTGCAACAAAGAGCTGCAACCTGACAAGTCCACCGAACTTGTAGTGAGCTACGGCGAACTTCGGAAGAAGTTTACGTGGTACGTTTGAGTCGCCGCTGATATTTAAGTGCTACGGCAACGACTTACTAATTTGTTGTGACCTTATTTTATTCTGCTGCATGGTAGGCTAGCTGTATGTCGGCTTACAAACTTTTTCTCGATTGCAAAGTTGTGCACGGCTTGGGAAAAGGATGTGAGCTGGTTGGCGATGTCGTGGAATCATGAAAACAACGAGGTTGAGCTGTTTGGACTAGAGACGTCTGATAACGTGGAGCGGGAAGGCGGTCGCGATCGTGGTTGTGCAGCGGATGCCCTCGTGAAGTACAAGTCAGCGAGCTTGCAAACCGCATTCATGTTACCTTCGGGTAATTTTTCCGTGGATTTCAGCAAAGTGATCGGATCGGTAGTTCGCAACTGTTTTCTCACCGACTCAGTCATTCAAATGTGCTTGCAAGCAATGTGTGATATGCGAAATGGATGCCGAGTTTTCGAGTCGCGATCTGGACTAGGCTCTTGGCCATCAACACCGGTCATTCCAAGTCAGAGAACACCAACAGGCGACGAAATTGTTGAGGACTTGTCGCTGATGAAGTACCTAGTTTATCCGTGCAACATTCTCGCCGAGCATTGGACTCTGATCGTCGTCAAAGTCAACATCGCGAAGGAGATTTCTGTATTTTTGTACGATCCCATTGGAGACTACGAGGAAGAGACCAAAAGTGAATGGGAGAATGGGATGCTGTTATTCATCCAACGATGGCATCAGGATTGGATAAAGCAGCGCAAGGAGTGGAACAAAGATCGCGTAGCCACCAACCAGCAAAGTCTTCCCCTCCCTAAATTTCCCAAGGTGAAGAAAGTGACCATGCGAAAGCCGATACAACCGGATGGATCATGCTGCGGTGTGATGATCCTAGCACAAGCTTATGCGATTTTGAACAACCTTACTGGGTTCAATTCTAAGCGGAGCGTCACCATGGCCTACGTTAGATCCATGCGCCTGCGAACCTTGTGGATGATACTATGTTACTCCAGCGAGCGAAAACTACCTGCAGAGCGTCGAGACAGCTGCAAAGACATACACAACCAGCTTATCAAGTATTTCGGTTGATCGTTGAGCGTAGGTTAAACTCCCTCTACACAATACAGCATTGCACAGTGAAAATGACAGTATAGGTAGCAGTCGCCGCTACAATTGGCAAACTCTCTAGTATTTGCAGAAGCTCGAGTTGGTTTGGACTTGATTGTTGAAGCATACGCCGGTGTTCCGCACTATACTGCTTCAACACACCGACACCAATCTGGTTTGCGGCGTCTGAGGTTTTGCAATAAATGCGCTGTAGGCTAAAGCACATATCTCGCGGAATTGCTTATACGCGCTTTAGCTTGTCATCTGCACTGTAGAATTATCGACGCTTGCGAAACAGGGCCGTGTGGTCCATGTATGTGCGGCGTCGGGCCAATCGACCGGCCCGAAGAACGGAGTACATGCATTTCAACTGCCGGAGTCGAGTCATTGCTACCCCTGAGCACACTTACGACAAGGTATGAGGGCGATTAGTACACGTAACCGCAGACATACATTTCGAGGTAGATGCATGAACAGGTTTGGCCGCCACTGATGCTTTCTTCTAAAGCACAGATACGATTATGTGCCGTACTGTAGGTTGTGGTGTGGGTGCATGTCCGTACATAAGGTGCTTACAGTGTATGTGCCTTAACTGTGTTATCTGCGCCGTATGATTATCGTGTTGTCGTAGTTATCTGTGCCGTAACGAGAGTCCCGTTCTCGCACCAAGCAGCCACTCGCAGTCAGGAACGATTGGCCCGCGTCAACAAGCGGACACCGTGGGGCTGGCAGATGGCTGCGCACAAAACAGGCGGGATGTTAAACCGAGCTGCTTGCTCACACCGTTTCCAGGTCGCGTCCTGAAAATCTATAGCTGTAGATTCTCCGTACATTTTCGTCTACAGTGACGTTGTATCGACACTCTGGTTCAAGGTTGACTTTTCGTCGGGCACCCGCTCTGACGGAGAACTGCAACAGCAACAGCGACTTTTGAAGTGCTTTTGTTTCGGCGGTGCAGGAAGTATTCATCGAAGATTATGCGGTCGCATGGAAATGGGCATGTACTGTACAGTGCATGTCGGTCGGATCGCCGGAACACGGCTCCATGCAGACTGATGTGAACCTGGGCTGCAACTACTGCAAATGAATGCGCATAGGTCGTATGTCAACCGGCATGCACAACGGCGGCAAGACCCCCCC
>KE590050.1:0-11645 GCA_000443045.1 Phytophthora x cambivora | reverse complement strand
TTCGGATTTCCTGGGAATTAGGCAAAAAAGTGGGGATTATAGCCGATTATGGGCGAATCGGTCACACCATGCCCCCCCCCATTTTTGAGCTGCCCCCCCATATTTTTCGGGCTGGCTCCGCCCCTGGTTGTGAGTAAAGCTAAAATTTAGCTTTTTTCTAGCCAAATTTACTCAAATATTTAGTTTGGTACTCCACCGGTTGAGCAAGTTTGTGAGCAAATTACGTTTGATTTTACTCACGCGAGATTTTTGAGCATGTTTGCTCACGAGGAAGTATTGTGTAGAGCTATGAGCAAGCTTTGAGGCTGCCACCGGTGCAGCAGAGCCCTGTCTTTGTCGATAATTTTATCCTACACGAGTTTTTTTCTGCGTGCTTTAGGCTAAGTTTTACTCACAACCGGTGGAGATGCTCTTATCTCATCAGGTTAAAGCAAAATCCAGAGCTGTTCCGTGCGAAGTCGCGGCTTTGTTTTGTAGCGATTGGTGATGTCACGCGAACACGAACAAGTTAACGACGGAGTTGCTTGCGGCTGGGCATCGGATTGAGTCCTCTACAAGTAATGGCGGTGGAGAATTTGTGAACACCGAGGAAGCTATTCAAGGAGGCGCGTGGAATCCGGTTTGTTCCGACGCATCCGTACACGCCGGAGGGGCGTCTTGGTAAACAAGATGCGGGCAGAAATGTATTCCGCGGACTTGCTGAATCGGCTGTGGCCTGATGTGTTGCAGTAAATTGTGGACATCGACAACAGGAGTCTGACCAGGGCACTGAAAGGCAAGACTTCATCGGAGAAGCTACTGAGGACGGTGCCGAATGTGGCAAAAATTCGAGTTGGCTAGGTGGGATTTGTGTATGTTGCAAAAGCAAAGCAGAAGCACAAGTTGTGTCCTAAGGCGAACCAGCTTTGCTGCTCGATTCGCTCGCTCGACAACTGGATATCATTTGCTTCATTTGCGAACTGGAAAGATTGTCGAGGCACGTGACGTGAAGTTTCGCGAGTAAGCAGGAAACATATTTCGGCGCTGTTAATGGAGAAAAGCGGAGGAGATAAATATTCCGTTTCTGCAATTACAGGTGGAGTGTGTGTGGCAAAAGAAAGCGTAAGGACTGGAACCGAGGAATCAGCAACGACTTCGCTGTCTGTGGACAATGCTGAGGCGGCTGGTGCTGATGCTGATGACGCGCCGGGTTTGGGGGGGTCGTCGTCTAGTGGCAGCGATGAATCGGAACAGGCTCTGCAGGAAACCTAGAGGCGCCGCCTCCGGCAACGTCAAAGCAAGCAACAGCAGACACTTAATCAACGGCAAGTAATACAACTGTAGCAGGAGGACCCGTGAACGCGGCATCAGCAAATGCGGATCCATCTGCAGGAAACACAGGACAAGGAGCTCTGGCACCAGCAGCAACCGAAGTGAAGGCGGCAGACGCGGAGACAGCGGCTGCAAAACGCAGACCCTCATTGGTGGTCGACGAGAACTCGACGATCTACATGCTGGTCTTGGATGCGTGCTACACTTCTACACTGCTGCTGTAGAAATGAAACCCCTGTGTGAAATATTTGGTGCCACCGGCTACGCTATCTAACGTTCTCGCCAATGCAGATGCCGCTTTAGATCTAGCGCTTGCGTCCCTGCCGGATGCGGCAATTCGCTACCCGACCAAGAAGACGCAGCTTGAGTGGACAGCTGCTGTTCAATCTCGAGGGCCTTTAGTGACGGGTGTCTGGGGGTTTGTCGACGGGAAAACCTACCGAATTCGAGAGCCTATGGACGTCGACTTGCAAAATGCTCACTAAAACGGTACGATTTACGCCTTGGGCGGTTGTTTTCATCTACTGATATCGAATTGACTGTGCTAGGTTGGCTACATTCAGTGCTTGCTACTGGGACGCTGTGTTATGGGTGCGATGGAACTCTAGTATGGGCAAAGCACAATTGTCCAGGCTCATGGAACGATGGAGAAATGAGTGTCCCTCTGCAGGAGAAACTGGCCGACGCCAGGTTGACAGCTCTTGGAACTGGTGTCGCAGCAGACGCGGCATTCCCTGTGTGCAAAGCAATGCGTGGACGAATTGTGACGCCGCTCAAGGACGGCGACCTCGAGCTCGCTCCAGCGAGGTGTCGGCTGGGAATGCTCACGATGAGCAACGCAATAACGTCGCTGCGTCAAGCGGCTGAATGGGGCATGGGCCGCGCTCCGCAGTACTATCGACAACTGCAGTTGCCGTTGCCTTTTGATCCTGTCAAGCATGGCCGTCGTATCAACAACATCTACCGCCTCTACAACTTTCGAGTACGCCAGACAGGAATTAGTCAGATTCGATCTGTCTTCATGCAGTGTTAAACATCTCTGTATAGAGATTCACTAGCTAGGCTTGCTTCTTAACTATCTCTGCCATCAAAGCTAAAAAGCGCTCTTGACGCTGCTGCTCGCGCTCTTCACGAAGCGCTTCCCGTTCTTCACAGCGTTCTTCGTCTCGGCGGCAGGGCTCATCGCGCTCACGGCGATACGCAAGCTTGCGAGCAGCAGCGCGCTCCTCTATAGCCATAAGCTCGGCACACCAGTCCGAGTTTTCTTTGCTCTCTAAACTGTCAAGAAGTCGGTCCACTCTGCGCCGTTTACGAGCTGATTCCGAGAGAAGCTCTGTTGTCCCGCTATTAATGACTCTACGGAGCTGCTCCAGTCCTACCAGTGCGCGAGATGCCAGCGCTGCTTGTATCGGTTGCAGCCTATCAATATATCATGTTTACACTTAAGTTTAGTATAACTACACAAAATGATATCAATAGGAACTGTGTCACATTACCGTTGTCACGATACCACGCACACCTTGCAGTTGTACCGCTGTGCTTGCGTCTGATGTGCTAGGAGGTGCTGGCTGTTGGGATGGCGCACCACGAGCTGGGTTTGAAGGCGAATGGTCTTGTGTGGAGCCGTCGTCCAGCACCAGCTCGCCGCAACGCGCTTCGATCAGTCAATAAACACGATTTGCTTAGGCTACGTCAGCCGGACAGGAAGGATCTCCTGTTGGCTTGCGCGTGTTCATGGGAGCGTTGAACTTCCGCTTGATAGACTCAGCGTCACGGGCGGCGAACCAATCAGGAAGGCTGGTGTTGTACTCGAGCTGGACCGCATTCCACTGGTTCGAGCCAAACGGCAGGATCTGACCAACCAGACCAAGCATGTACAACGTCTCCGGCGTGGTCCAGCCTTTTCCTCGGGCCATGGCGGCGAACGAGATAGTGTCGCACACACTACAGAACCGCACTGTTGCGCTGCATGCTATCCAGTGAAGTCTGGATGGCCACCACGAACGGTGTTTGGGTGGTGGCAAATTGCGGAGACACCAAATCCGTCTCTGCAGAATGCGCGCGAATTTGAGTCACGTATCCCTCGTTTTTGCCTTTGAATTTGGGAGCGTTCCTTTTGCGATTTGTGGTGTTTTCTGAAGGCCCCCACCATCAGGGCTTGGTACATGTAGTAACTTACGGCGCTAGTAAGAGATAGTACAGTAGTAGTAGTACTACTACTATAATACTGTAGTAGCCAGTTATTCGGCCGATTCTGATTCTACTACATGTACTACTATAGTAGCTAGTAACCCAAAAAGTCAAACAGTACCAGCGATCTACTCAGTAACTCACGGTGCTAGTAAGAGATAGTACAGTAGTAGTATTGTGCCTTTCACCGATTTTGGCGGGTGGGCTGTTAATTCATGCGGAATTAGATCCATAAAAGGGCGACCTGCCTTTATTTAATGCTAATTCTGCCTATGACTGTGAGCACTTCCCCTAACACCTGCGATCGGCTTTTGTAAGCTAATCGATGGAGATATGACGGGATAAACACAGAATGGCGGGCAGCAAACCGCTAATCGCCCTGTTTCCCTCTAACTCGAGCTGGATTAGCTTATTCCGCCTCAATTAATGTACACCATCGCCACCTTAATTCACCACGATCAGATGACCTTGAATTAACGATGGAATTAGCTAACACAATGCATAATTAAGATCGAGATGGGATTAGAATTATGCCAAAACTATCACGGCAGAATTGGTGAAAGGCACTGTGAGATCATGGGGCGCTGCAGACCCACTGCGAGGGCTGCAGCAAGCGGCGAGCTGCCGCCAGTGTCAAGACCGACAAGCCTGGCTATTTGCAGACCAATCCTGCTGCAGACTTCTGCTGCAGTGCTGAACCGTGCAGAGGATGGATCCGCCGACAAGTGCAGCTGGCTTGCAGGCCAATGTACCAAGGACTGTATGCGGAATGGCTGGGTGCAGTCGAGGTGGTGTTGCGCACCAGACATGCAGTTTGTATATTTAGACATATATTAACTATGCTATGAATGACTAACTTGCGGAACGGCGTGGCTGGCGGCGAGCAGCTCTCTCTCACTTTGGTTTTTGCAGCTCAGCGAGCAGCAAGAGAGAGCTACTGCCTGCCAGAACACGCCGGTCCTGTCGCGGTACTTTGCCCGGCAATTACAGTGTTTAGAGCATCTCCACCGCGTCGCGCTAAAAGCTATCGCTATAGCGGTTTTGTGCAAAGAAATATAGATAAAATACCACATTTGGCGAGGCCTCCCCTCCCGTATCGCGCTAAACTAAAAGATTCGCAAGCGGGTCACACTGATTTCGGCGTAATGAGTTGGCGAGCCCAAGTCGAGAAGCTGTTGTCGACGGCGCATGCTGACGATGACGACGCTGCCGAAGCAGCTGTACTGGCGATGATAGAAGCTGCCTTGACAGCAGCTGCGCTTGAGAGGCCCAAGAAGAAGGGCCGAGGTGGATCAATTCCAGGCAAGGCAGCCAATATCGACCGCGGGCGGGAAGCAGCAGACCAGCGCCTGTACGAAGACTACTTCTCGCCTTCACCGAACTATCCCGAGAAACTGTTTCGGCGCCGCTTTAGGATGTCTAGCCGGCTTTTTGATCGCATTGTGACCGCTGTCACCGAGAATGACGTGTACTTCACTCAGAGGCGAGATGCTATTGGCGTCCTCGGGTTCTCTCCTAGGCAAAAGGTCACTGCAGCCCTCCGAATGCTGTGCTATGACTTGTGCGCAGACGCGATGGACGAATATCTTCGAATTTCCGAGACTACTGCGTCAGAAGCCTTCGTGCATTTTGTGGAATCGGTTCTAAAGTGCTTTGGGGAAGAATACCTTCGCGAGCCCACCGCTGCAGATATTGCGCAYCACRCTGCMATTAACGCTAAACGAGGCTTCCCTGGTATGTTTGSATCGCTRGATTGCACTCACTGGGAGTGGAAAAACTGTCCGGTGGCATGGCGGGGCATGTATCAAGACCGCGATGGAAGCGCATCAATGATTTTGGATGCTGTGGCCACTCAAAACCTTCGGATTTGGCACTCGTTTGTAGGTGTACCCGGGTCTACCACGACATTAATGTTGTTGATCGATCTCCACTTCTCGTTAATTGGCTGCGAGGAAGTGCATCTGAATTCGAATACGTGGTGAACGATAAGCAGTACAAGTGCTGTTACTTGCTGTGTGACGGGATATACCCTCCGTGGAGTGTATTTGTGAAATCTATCCGGCAGCCTCGGGGCCACAAAGAGAAACATTTTTCGAAGGTGCAGGAGAGTGTGCGCAAGGATATTGAGCGGTGTTTTGGAGTGCTTCAAGGTCGATTTGCTATTCTTACCCACCCTGCTTTGTTTTGGGAGCAGAATTTACTACAAAGGGTGTGGCGCTGTTGTGTTGCACTCCACAACATGATTATTGAGGATGAAGAGAATGAAAACCCTGACGAATACATTGAACCTGTGCAATGTAGATCAACAGCAAGGGAGAACTTGCCTTTTGATGCATTGCTTACGGGGCTCTCATGTATTCAAAACCGACGAGCACATGTGGGCTTCAAAATGATCTGATCGAGCATTTGTGGAAGCGAAAATGTCAGCACCAGACAATTTATCGCCAACGTAGTTTGCCGATTCAATGCACGTATTCAATGACTGCGCAACTTCCCTACATATCTGCCTGCTATCTAAACATATCGTGATCACGGCCCCAGGTTCCGCCACAGACAACTTCAGACAAGAGCCTGCTCAATAACATTGCGTGCCGTCTCCACCGCCGAATTGGGGGACAGGGGGATACCTCCAGCAGCATTCCCCTGTGTGACTGATGTAGCAGCATCTATATGGACCTCCACCCTCGCCTTCCTATCACCACGTTCACCGTTGCTCGGACCGTCACGATGGTTTTGAAGAACTTGATGGCGACGCAACGCGAAGAAATCTCTGGCGTCCGGATCGAGATCACTAAGCCACACAGTGAACAAAGCCATCTCGTTCGCTTCCTCAATCGCGCGAGCGCGCTTTCGACTTGCTTGAGCCATCCCTTTTGTGGTCTGGGTCAGCTCCTTAAATGAAAGCTCGGCCAGATCAGTTTGTTTGGCGTCCGCTTTGGTAGCTTTGCTACCCTTTGGCCGCACCGCACTCGTGGGGCCCGCCATATCGATGTTGACAGGTGCAGTGTTCTCGTATCCTGGCTTCGAGACACGAAACGACATCCAGAGCGGCTCCGCTTTCAGGATGCGCCAGCAGTGCATCAACTTGAAAGCTTTTCTCGTCTTTGCTTCAGTGCCACCTTGCATGGCATTGTAGACGCACTGCGCTGCTTCGATCTCATCATCAAGACTAGCTCCAGATCGACGATCCACTTTGTCGAGAGCGCTGGCGAAGCGCTTCACATCAGAAGAGACTTTCGACCATTTGCATTCCAGAGATCGTTGATCTCGCGTCGTGGATCCGGTGGGTCGGGACGAGTTGAAGTGCGTGCAGATACGCTCCCAAAAGGTTCCGGAGCTCTGGTTTGTTCTCGTGGTGGCGTCCGTGCCGACCTTCAGATACGAACGACACAGCTGGGCCTCTTCTTCCTCTAAAAACGACGATTTCCTTCCCATGGTACTGAAGAAGATGTGTGATTGGCGCGCTCGACGACTCAGTCTTTACTCAGAAGTGTCTGATAATTATCAGTCTGAATGTTTAGCGAGGCGCCCTTCCGTCGCGCTATTTCCCTCGCTGGATAGCGAGGGAGAGGCCTCGATAGCGAGGATAGTTTGGCGATAGCAGGATAGCGTGGCCCGGTGGAGATGCTCTTACGTACTTCCTGCATTCTATTTGCAATCTTCTGCAACTTAATTGCCGACACAATGGCAGTTAAGTTGCGCAGTGAGTTGCAACAAGAGACTGAAGGTGCGGTGACGCGTCATGCGTCATATCAGGTTATGAGCCCAATCAGGGCGCAGCGATCGACTGACGTGGCATCTGGTGTGGACAGCCAAGAAAAAGTTTCGACCAATCCTGACGAACCAGCTCAGCGGTTGGCTGAAAGTGTGGAGTTTGCAAGAACTTTCGCAGAGAGTGGTCAGGTGACAGTGACGCGGTACTGTCATATGACGAAGCGGAGCTGCTGGTCCGCTCATTGGCCGGAATTCCCGGTGGGCGGCCACTAATCCGTGTATTGCTCGAGGGTATAGACCGACGAGCGCGCACGGTTGCTGGTGAGACATTAGAAAATTCGCCGCCGCAGCCACCAAGTGAGCCAGACATCAACGGCAGCTCACTAGGCGACTGCAGAGACCCTGACGAGCCAAAGCGTGGAGACGCGATGCTGGACAGCAACTTCCCTGGCGGCCGCTACGACGACCGGGAGCTGGCCCAATACCCGAAGGCGCTGCGGAACTCGGCGCCTATCACGCTGCCGAAGCTCCACAGCAAGGGCGACTACAAGGCTTGGAAGAGCGAGGTTCCTTTGCACTTTGAACCTCGCTCGCTGGGAGACATCACCTACGGAGTGGAGCGCTACAATGCAGACCTCGGCCTACGCAGGCAGAAATATGCAGAGTGGTACTCCGCGCGCAAGACCAAGGCTTTCTCGGCGCTGGCGCTGTCCTTGTCGGTGAATTTGCGATCTACCTTCAAGATTGATGAACTCCGAGACGACATGGAAGCCGCCTCGGTGCTGTGGGAAGCCATCACCAAGCACTTTGAGGCCGGCGATGGCATCAATCCCGACTACCTGCAAAGGGAGTTGATGATGAGGATGCTGCAGCTGAAGGAGAAGGTGGATGTGTATACAGAGGGCATCGAGTTGAAGGTGACCAAGTTGCATCAAGCCAAGGGGGAGTTCGAGGAGTGGCAGCAGGCCAGCTTGCTGCTGTCAAACTCCGTGCTCGTCTTCCCCGACGTGACGCGCGAGTATGCAAACTGGATTAACAGCCACGACCGCAAGACGCTGAAGCTGACCACGGTGCTGCAACGCCTGCGCGCCGCGGAGCATCAGCGACAGCAGCTGGAGTCGCAAGCCCAGCCAGCGAGTTGTGCTACTGCCCAAGTTGCGCATGTGATGTCGGATCACCAGGACAAGGGGCGCAAGCGCAGCAAGCAACAGCGCAAGCGCAACAAGGGCGTGCAAGACAAGAAGGCACGTACGAATTGTGGCAATTGCGGTGGTGATGGTCATTGGTGACTCGAATGCACCGAGACCACGGGCAAGCCGCTCAAGCCGGAGCTCGAGAGAAGAAAGAAGGAGAGGGCGCAAGGCAGACAACCACCTGCCTCCCTCGTGAATTCCGTGCGACTAGTGCAAGTCGCACAAGACGATGATCAGTCACGAGGGCTCTTTGCAGGGCTCTCGCTGACATCTACGCCAAGTATTGCTGAAACAATGGATCTTACGTGCAACGAGCAGCCTGCAGTGCCGCCGTCTCCTACCTACTCTGCTACTACGCCTGAAAGTGATGATGAATGCAAGGAGAGCGAGCCACCGCAAGCTGCGCAAGCCGCGCAAGCTGCACGAGTTGGACCAGTCGCGCAAACTGCACGAGTTGCGCCAGTCGCACCAATGCCTGCAGCTGCTGAGTCGCAAGCGCAGCAAGCGTTGCAGCAATTGGTGTCGACGGCGTTGCAGCGCCAGTGGGAGGATACCCGACCAAGAGGGCCACCGCCTACGTAGGAACAAATGCTGCTTCATCTGGGCCAAGGGCTGAAGAGTGCATCAACGTGTGGGCCTGTGCTTGAGCCAAGGTGCGAACAAGGTGGACCACGAGGGGGTCCATCTCCGCCTGGGGATAGCCGCCAAGCTTACAATGTTGAAGTGCCAAGATGGCAAGACTTTGGAGCTGACCAAGGTCGTTTGCAGCCGCAATTAAATGCAGATGCTGGACCACCGCGTGGACGCAGCAGATCGCCGCCTCGGGGCTACAATGGACCGCCGCCACGTGAACGCAGTCGGTCACAACCTCGTGGCTACTACGTATCGCCTCTCACTGAGCGAGAGCGACGTGTTTCGCCGCCTCAAAACCACCTCGTGACTTCGAATGCAGACGGAACTCGCCGCCTCGAGGACCGCCACGTGATTTCAGGCGCGAGTGGAACTCGACACCTCGAGGGCCGCCGATGAACTTCAATGGACCCCCGCCACAGCAACGGCATGAGGGACCACCAAGTCACTACGGACCTGCACCGTAGCAGCAGCGATGAAGTGAATATGGCCGGGGCTTGCAGCGACGCCGTGGAGATTGGAATGAAGGAGGACAGCGTGGCCACAATGACTCTCGTGGACCACGTGACAGGTCGAGTGGACGCAGACACTCGCCTGGTCGGAAAAGGCAACCAAACCTGGCAAGTGAATGCAGTCGGACGCAATGCAGGTATGCAATCAACTCAACGCAATGTGGTCGAGTGGATCCTGGACTCAGGGTCCCAGGCCAACATCTGTGGCGATCTCGCTCTGTTCACTACCATTTAAGAGGACACTACGAGTCGCCTGGACTTTGCGAACGGGACACGTGTATTCGTGGTTCTGTGCTACTACGTATTGTTAATCAGGCAACCGGGGTGGTGGAAGTTCGTCTCGTGGACGACGTGGTGTACACGCCGAACGCCAAGGTGAACATCATTAGTTTGGACTACTTGCAGATGACCGGCCGCTACCGGTTGTCGTGCTCCCCGGACCAGAAAGACCGCCTGGTTGTCCAAGCTGGACATTGTGCTGAAGTTCGAGATGCATGAAAACATTTACCGGAGCGGGTGCCTGGCGTGATGGTGATGGCAGCATTGAAGGAAGACACCGATAGCAAGAAGCAGATGGAGTTGCTGCACCAACGCTTTGGGCATGTTGCCATTGACACTGTGAAGCGCCTGGCACACAAGTTTGACGTTGGAGTTAAGCTAAATGCAAAAGGGCTTACTTCCTACGGGTGTGTTGCGTGCGCTGAGGCTAAGGCCAAGAGGATGACTCATGCAAGAATTGAGAAACGAGACTCCAAACCATTGCAAGTGCTGATGATGGACATTTGTTCGATTAAACCTGCAACTATCGGCGGATGCAGCATGTTCCTGTTCGTGGTGGACGAAGCCACGCGCTTCAAGTGGGCGTTCCTGATGCAGCACAAGAGTGAGGCGACATTCCATCTCAAGATCTTGATGTATCGACTACGTACCCAACTGCGCGAGTACAAAGTCGAACGGTTGTGGAGTGACCAAGGTGGTGAGGTTCTAAACACTGAGCTCGAGACTTACTGCAATGAGCATGACGTCGAGCTGAAGACGACCAATTCCTACTCGCCGCAGGAGAACGGGATTGTGGAGCGTGCCAATGAAGTGGTACTGCCGCGCATCCGTGCCATGGTGATGGCGACGCATTTGCCGAACATCTTGTGGGGTGATGCGTTGCTGCATGTTGTGGAGACGCTGAACAACCTGCCGACAAAGCCCCTGGGGCTGACGTAGCCGCGTCGGCGCCTGTTTCGCGACGAGCGAAAGCTTGAGGACTTGCGCGTGTGGGGTTGCGTTGCCCACGTACGCATACCTCCAGAGTCGAGGCAGCGCAAGGACAAGATGGAGCCAAGAGCAAGGCTGGCCCTGCTGCTGGAGTACAGCTTGACGACACCTGGCTACAAGTTCATGGACTTGAAGACGTCGCAAGTGATTACTGCGCAAGGTGGGAACGTACGCTTTCACGAGGAGTTTACTGCTGATGGAACTTACGTGAGGAAGCTACTCGAGAATGCCTACAGTGATGGAGACCATCAACTCCCTTATACAGTACATGTAGCTCGTGTGAAGACGGGCATGGACTCGTACCTGCCGGCGCAGAACGACGTGAGTATTGTGAACCTAGAGCAGCTCATTGAAAAAGTACCGTTTGCTGGCGCATCTACTGCGATTGCGCCAAGTTCCAGTGGGAGTCCTGCAAAGAGCAGCTCGCCTCCATCGAGTGGGAGTGCTGAGCATCAGCTGGGAATTGCAGTTCCTGTTGCCGTGCCTGAGGAGACGCCGTCACCGGTGTCCAAGGCTGCGAAGAAGCGCCAAAAACGTCGTGCGCGCAAGCAAGCAAAGGCGGAGAAGGAGACAAGCGGCTTCGACATTCAGCCTCCGCCGATGGAACCCTGTCTCAAGCGGCCACGACGGACGCAGAGGCCAAGTGTTCGGTTCAATGACTATGTGGTGGGCAACGTGATTACCATCACAGACATCCTGATTCCTACAGCGTACAACCAAGCTCGTGCGAGCAAGCATTGGCTTCAGTGGCGAGCAGCCATGCTGGCAGAGCTCGAGTCACTGAGATGCCACAAAACATGGAAGCTACAGCCTCGCAGTGTGGCCA
>KE589974.1:746-11076 GCA_000443045.1 Phytophthora x cambivora | reverse complement strand
TAGCGATCACCCCGTTGAAGGATTCGAGCTGGACGTCGTATGCATCCAAGACACCCCATTGTAGCACAGAATCTACGTGTCCGCAATCTCCGAATAAGGTAAGAACCCCAGAGGTCTAGGTCTTCGTTGGATTTGGCAGGTAGTCGGGTATCGGCGTTTAGGTAGTGTCTTCATGGAAGTGTTCCATGCGCTTCGTTGCCTCCGCCATTTGCGTGGCAAAGCTCTCTTGCTGGGCTTGCATGAATTGCATGAGGTGCTCGATGGTCACCGTATTGTTCGACGACATGGGAAGCAACGGCGGGGTAGGGCTCGAGGGCGAGGGAGGATCGAAGGACGTGTGCTCAACGGCGGGGTGAGCTTGACGGCTTGGTGCCCGGGAAGCTGGGCTTGGACGCAAGTGCTACTATGTAACAGATTGCAAAAGTAAAAGTGATTGATCTTAGCTTGCTGCATCGTGCAGCTACTGGTTGCTGTGGCTTGAGTCAGCCAAGGAGAATGTTTACTCCTGACAGAATTAACATTGTCCTAAATTGTAGCATAACGGATATGATTTTATCCGTTACATGTGATCGTGACATTCACGTCTTTGTCGGGTGATTAGATGCGGGGTATTGAACATCATCGCACGAGCAACAAACTCGTTAGGTTGGGTCATTCGCATGCAGTTGTGCTTTTTCGGCCAGGAGAATTTGAGCTCCGGCAAATTTATCAGCCGGAATCGAGGCTATGTCAACATCAAATATAAATAAATTAGTGGCATCACCTCGAAAATAAAAAAAGAAAAGAACCGTACGTACCGTAAAACACGGATCGAATGCTACACCCGTAAAAAGTAGACAACGTGTATAAAAACAAAAACTGTACACTAGTTTTACACGGGTAAAAAGTTTTAGTATCACTTTTATCGTTTGGTGCTGTACATTTTTCGGGAAATCTACAGCCCATGTTTTCAATCCTGCCTTTTGATTGGCTCAATTCGTGCATAAAAAGGCCTGAAATCGTTTCGTTAGCCCTACCGTGCTCGCCGTACAAGGACCTGATCAGAAACTCAGTACATCTTTCGTTTGGCATATTTCATGGCCTTTGCAATGATGGTGTTACGGCGTTCGTACAGGTATCCCATCACTAGGTAGGCCCTTCAAAAGGTTTTTAGGATCTGAGATTGGGATTTGTTTCGTATTTAACTGAGTGTGGTTAGGGTTAGTAGTGAGACTACTGAAACAATCTCACAAAACATGGACTTTACACGACGTTTCCCAGGTTTTTTTACCAGAAACATGATTTTAAACATGGGCAATATCGACTGCCTTTTTTGCCATTTTTACAGGATGTTGCACTTTATCCGTGTGTAGCATTCGATCCGTGTTTTACGGTACCGTGTGCGCAGTGGTGAAATGATTTCCCGGTAATATCAAAGCTTCACCGACAAGAAGAACAAGCACCGGAAAACTGTCGTTCAGACTACAGGAGTGTACTGACGTGTTTGCTTGTTATTGTTTTCTTGATTATGAGATGAAACGATTGTATCGCGTTCTGATTAGGAAGAACACCCGAGACGATTTCAACTGTGCCAACAAACCACCAAGAATTAGAACTCCACTCCACAAATCCCCCGGAACCCGGAAGAGGATTTGACGCGAGGAACCCTGCCAGCACAGACGACTGGAAGGCCAGGAACACCATCCCGGAGCGCGCACCGTAGGTGGACATCAGGCGCCATGACGGCGATACCACCGAGGGACCCAGGGGGTGCCGGCCACCGACCACCGGACCCAGACGCGGAGGAAGGAAGCAGAACGACAGGAGCGCGGCACCCAACTACCGTGAGAGAGGCGGAACCAACCATTCAGAACCCACAGGTGTGTGGGCCACACCAGGCGTCACACAGCCCGGAGGTGGGCGGGTCGGAGTTCCCCGCGCTTGTGACGACACCATCGGACGCACAAGGGGGGAACTCAGACACCCACTCGATGAGAGGCATGACGCCGGGCCTAGGACCGGTGACGAGAAACAGGGGGGNGGTCGCGACCAGTCCTGATTCGCGCAGTTATGCAACGGCGGTAGCCCAAGGGGACCCAATAGTTCCTCTGCCTGTGGCACAACCTATGCCAACCACGATCAAGGGACGCTGGAGACCCCGGGACCAGAGGTTATTGATCGACACTCTCGCCAAACCCTGGCATGAGTCGACTCAACCGAAGGACACACCGCGCCAGGCAGAAATGCGATGCCTGGCTTTAGCCCCCTCAGAGGTGCATGGAGATGAGGCCCTCCGCCCATTACAGGAGCAGGAGACGGAAGTGCTCTTGGCCTACTTAGACAAGTCGCCGGAACTCCCGCACGCCCCCAATTTCTTAAAGGCGACGCTACCTCTGATTCAACGCGCTATGGTGGAGCAATTCCACGAGGCCCACCTAGAGGTGACGCTCATGGCGGACGTGTCGCCGAGCGTCAAGCTCCGGCGCAACATGACCCATAACACGTTGCTAGCCCAGCTCTACGAGGCGAACGCTGACTCTCCCCGAGGACGGCAGATGATACACCATATCATGGATGACATCAAATTACTCCAATTTGACGGCATCCACACGCTACGTTTCACTTTCAACTCGAGGAGAGTAGCGGCCCTATATGTGGGATTGGCGTTTAGACTCCGAGGCACTTGCATTGAGCTGGAAGACACGGAAACGGGTCACTCGGGTGGCACTCTTCACGCCGCTCGAATCCGGCGCAAGTACGCGATCCGAGTGTATGGCGCGGCCTCGCTTGGCCTTGTGGTGCTTCTATCTGCAATCGGGAATCTACCCGGAGTACAGGTGGTGGACGCTGAGAGACCCCGGGCGGACGTCACGAGCCAGGCGACAGCTGACACCCGTTTCCTGTTAATTCGATTCTCCACGGACGAGTGCCCAGAGGCGTTACGAGGGGTGCCATCCACGGACATGTAGTGACACTTCATCACTACTTAGTGCAGACCCGGATGCCGTGTGGACGATGCTTTGCGCCCTACTACACGACGGGCTTCTGCCGGGCGCAGCCTGACCATCTAGACCGGATACAAGCCAAATACAAACGGGAGTACTCTGGTCCAGTCCCCACGTACACGGTAGGAGAGGCGGTTCAATACCGCCACTCGGACGGAGACAGACTCGCAACCTTTCTCACTCAACTACAACGTGACCTGTCGTCCTCGCTCACAGTTCCCACCACGGCCGCGGCCACTAGAAGCAAGGACGGCACGGAGGTAGCGGAGAGGGTCACTGTAGCCCATCGATTGCTGCGCCAACCGGATGCGGATGCCGTTCGCGGAAGCCAAACCCAGCCCGAGCCAGCGCCAGCTACACTGGCGACGCCAGAGGAGGTGGGGCCGGAGGAGGGGTTTCACCTGGTAACTCGTAGGTCCGGAAAGCCGTCGGGGAACGAGCAGCCACATGCAACGCGCCAAACTAGCCGGCCGCACCATAAGCCGGCGAGCCCGGAGGTCCGGGCGGAATGGCACCAACCACGTACAGAAAATCCGACGACGTCCAAGGAGCTGAACAGCAGACATGGCAAGCAGAAACTGCAAGGCGGCCGGGCTAACAACCGAGCGCAGAGCAAGAGGCCTAAGTGGCCTTCCAACGCGCACGGTTTCGCTAGGTTCCAACAGGCGAGGGAACGGGAGCGGTACGCAGCGCTCGAGGAACCCGAGGAGAGTGACAATGACATGAGTACCGATGAGGAACCTGATGAGGCCCCTTACGCATACTCCGGCACCACGACGGCAACAGAGGCAACCATGGGTGTTGCATAGCCAGCGGTCACATCACAGCGAGACGCCCGGGCGCTACATGTGGAGGCCTCAAATAGGTCTCCACCGGGATCAATGGCGGGCTCACCGCATCACAGCACGAAGACACTGCCGCTCGCAGATGATGAGGAGAAGGAAGATATCAGGTCACTGCCCCACAAGGGGGAGGGTGAAGATACTGACATGGACAGCGAGGTGAACTCGGAAGTCCCGGACTATGTAGGGTCATCAGCACCGTCGTCAACCCAGTCGCCCGCAATGACTCCGGGATCGGAGTTTCCGTTCTCCTTGGACTCGGACTTGAACGAAACTCTCTCTCAGCGAGATGGGACGGGCAACCCCCGGCCAGCGCAGCTGCAAGCCCAGCCAACGCAGAGCCAACCACGGATCCAACCGACCGTAGTCGACGCAGTTGGTGAACAAGGACCAACACTAAGTCAGGATGGCTTCGCAATCGAGATGACTAAGCCGGCCCCGGGGATGCCCCAGCAGTTACCGGTGTTCATGATTCCTTTCGAGGGTCGACTCACCTCGGTACCGGCTAACGGCCAATGCGCCTACGCTGCACTCTACGCATCGACCACAGCCACAGTGGAACCAAAGTTGACTTTCACGAGTGAAGTGGTCAGAGGTGCTAATGTCATTAAGAGGAGTGTCTACACACTGATGATGGCCAACCTCGCGAACGACGTGGACTGCCAGGCGGTTGACCCATGTAGAGAACTACAACGGCTCTACCCATCGCACCCCATGCCGTCGGACCCGGCAGTAGCCACGGCGTCCTTGTATCAGCATTACGCCCAAGAACGCGCCAGATCAGTGAACACTCACGTCCCGACCTCCTTCTGGGCGGGCCCGGAAGTACTGCGGGCGATGTCACAGTACCTCCGTGAGCCGTTGTTCGTGCTTGACGTCAATACGCACAACGACGCGCACGTGCAGCGATTTTATTACAAAGACTACCTCCTTCCCAACGGCGATGTTCACGAGACGGGCTGTGGCGGTGCAGTGGATGACGCCACTGCCAAAATAATGCTAGCCCAATATGCACGGCTGCACGTAGCCCCAGTCTTCCTCGTGCTAAAACGGCACGAGGGGCATTTCTACGGGGTGCACCATGGGGAGCTCTCCACCAAATGGCAGGCGGAGGGTGATCTCAAGTTTGCCCAAGATAACTATGCGAATTACTCGTGGTACCCGGAGGTGGTGGCTCTCACCGAATACAGCGCTGATAAATTGGAAGGAGTTGAGACCATGCACGACGATGACTTCACCAATATGATCATCATCGGGGCCATGGAGCGCCGTGACAGGCTAGATGTGGTGCACGCGCGGCTACACCTGGAATGCTTGGATAGCGCCCCCTATGACATCGCAATACTGGAACGGGGCCTAGGCGCAGAAGCCGCCAGACTGCAGGACCTGGCGGGGCAAATCGGGGCCCTGGACAGGGACAGGGTTAAGAGCCAGGAGCACGAGCGTGCACAGCCCGTGGAAGCGCGGGCTCCCATATCAGCGCATGGCCGCACGGCAGAACAAGTATACATCTGCATCCTCGACTCCATCGCCATGGTACACTGGCTCGTAGATCGGAGGCCGGCTCTACATGCCTTACTCAGTTTTCTACCCTACCCGGAATTGGCAGCTAAAATGATGCCGGTGGATCTGCTGCGGAAGTGGGGCGCGTTGGAAACGTATGATGCGCAAGTAGAAGTCCTGCGTACCTTAATTGAGGCTGACGTTCCAAGTGCACAGACGAAAACATACTGCAGGACATGGTTGGCAGCGTGCACCACGTCAAGCGGCTCCAGGCAGGATCGCATAATCGCAGGGGACCCTACACGGTGGGAGAGACTGACGGGGCTGCACGCCAGCGCGCCGATATGTGCGTGTCCACCGGAGGTGGACGTCAACTGCTGGCAAATTTTGCACGTTCTCCCGTATGCGTCATGGACATGGCCGGCGACCCCCTGGGGACTAACTCCCCGGTCGCTTTACGCGTCACTGTACCACGCGCATCCGGCCGTCCGAGAGCTATGTGAACGCGTAGCTGAGAGAGCGTCATGGGGGAGGATAGTGGATCTCCCGTCAGGAGTGACCTGGGCTGATCGTCTAGTCTTTATGGAGACTGGTCAACAAGCCCCCACCATCTACTAAGGGCCTCTCAGGCCCAACCAGGCCCCCAGTTGCAACGAGCAAAAGGGGGCCACCTCCGCGGTCACACTGCTCCCCGAGCGGCGAGACCGCCCGTACGCCAAGCGCTCGAGGCCGTCGGCCCCAACAACGCACGTTAGGCGATTTTTTCCCCACTGTTTCTTCCACATGTAGGCAGGCACAACTTCGGGGGGAATTCAGGACGGCAAGAAAACAGGCTGCGGCACACAGGCGTCAAGAAGAGCAGACTATGGGAGTGAGCGAGGCAAGGCACTTGGACTCACTACATTGCGACGAACAAACATTCGGGTGTGTCACCCAAAACGTGAACGGGTTTGGCAGCACGAGGGTGAAGAGGGACGAATGGCTCCGAGCTTTCAGGAGGACAGACAGCCATGGACGATTCGACATAGTAATTCTACAAGAGACCCATGTTGACTACAGTGAGGTGACTGCGATGGAAGATATGTATGCACGCACGTGGGGTTTCCGGAGGGGACCGGACTGCCCGCGTCGGTCTTTCTGGTCGCCGGCGGATGAGAGAAGAGGAGGGGTGGCCATCCTCATTAACCCGTATGGGCATCTGGACGACGTGAAGCCTGCGCTAGTACATGACTGGTCGCCGCATTTCATGGCGGTGACTGGGAAATACGCAGGGGGATTGTTTCTCTTCATGTGCGTTTATGCGCCCCATCAGAGAGCACGGAGAGAAGCTTTCTACCGCAAATTAGGAGATATGGACATCCCCCCGGATGTGAAATTGCTCGTTGGAGGCGATTTTAATTGCACATTGGATGCACGGCTGGACCGAAGCTACTACAAACGGACCACCGAGCATGCATCGCCGGCACTGGCCAACCTACTGGCCAAGTGGGCCCTAATCGACGCATTGAGGCCACCGGACAGTGCAAGCTCGGCTTCCGTGCGAGACTGGCATGAGAAGTCGCACACGTATCGATACACCCTCCCAGATGGGTCAGAGGCGACGGCCCGGTTGGACAGATGGTACGGTTCGACTGACATAGCCGGCTGGATGGTCCACACGGAGGCACACCACCCTGGTACACATGGGGATCATCGAGCTGTCCGCCTCCATATACGACCCCCCACGGACCCTACTAGGATTCTCAAGTCCCCACGGATCTACCCGGGACCGCAGGTAGCACGGGAAGTGGTCAAGGCGGCCATGTCGGCCCGGCTGGAGGAGCTGACTGAATCGCTCGCCGCAGGCGATCTTACTGCGATGGAGATGGCAGCTGCATGGGACAGGACTAAGCTGGACATCAGGAAAGAGACTCTGAAATTGGTGCGGCAATGCCGCCGTACGTCGCGCAACTCCCTGTCTCAGAAACTCAAACGACTACTGAAGCAAGAACAAAGACTACAGGAGACGGCGGCTGGGGTTAAGCCGTCGGTGGCCTCCATCACGGACCAGTTAGCCGCTCTCTCGCTGTCGGACCACAGCGGGCTGACACCGCTGCAGAGGGTGCGGACAGCTATTACCGCCTGTATACGGCACCAATATGCCTTACGGCGCCGGAGGCTATACCGAGAGACGTCCCACTTCACTGGGAAAAGCACCAAACCTCTGTTCAATAGGATATCTACTAAGTATGCGGACAACACCATTCACCGTCTGGGTGCGGCGAGTGGGGAACCTGCACGGGGAGTCCACGACAAGGCGGATACGTTAGCGGATGCGTGGACCCCCATTTTCCAGCAGGATGGATCCACCCAGGAGGCACGTGCCGAAGTGTTAGGATGGTTGGGGGGCTCCGGACAATATCGAGAGGTGCTACAGGACCTGGCTAATCCGATCACGGAGGCGGAAGTGGCGGCAGCAATCGGGGCGTCGCACGTGGGAAAAGCATGCGGCCCAGACAGCCTGGGGAATGAGTGGTATCGGGACTTTGCTGGCCTCCTAATCCCACTCCTTACCACATGTTACAACGCATGGACGGCAGCGGGGGTTTTCCCTCGCTCCTTTTTGGAGGCGGACATATTCTGCCTCAAAAAGAACGGCGACGTGCACGATCCACTAAATTTTCGACCACTTGCACTACTCGATTCCGATTACAAGATCCTCACCAGAGTATTGGCGACCAGATCGAGCCGCAAGCTCGGTGGAATCATTCACCCGAACCAAAATGGCTTCGTGCCATTCAGGGTGATCCATGACACCATAGACCTATTCAGGGCGGCCCAGGTTATGGCAGCGAAGGATCCGGCCATGGCAGAGGCGCTTGCCCTTCTCTTAGACTTCTGCAAAGCTTACGATTCTGTGGATAGGGAGTTTATGTACGCGGTACTGAGTTGGCTTGGTTTCCCGGAGAGCTACGTCTCCACGATGAGGGGCTTGCACGAAGGTACCACGGTCAGGTTCTTAACCAACGGGGCCAGATCACGGTGGATCCAGGTCACCTGCGGCATTCGACAGGGCTGCCCCTTGGCCCCACTAATTTTCATTTTGGTGCTTGAGGCGCTATATCGCAAAATCGATAAGGATTCCAGGATTTCTGGGATAGTGCTGCGCAGCAAGATGGGCGAGATGCAGCTCAAAGTCGCCGGATATGCCGACGACACGGCGTGTTACGTTCGCTCCGTGGGGAACGTTACAGTCATCCTCCTTATTGCCCGCAAATTTGCGGCGGCGTCTGGACTCTCCCTTAATGAGGGGAAGACCTTAATCGTTGCCCTCAATCCGGACGCGATCCCCAATATGCCGGCACTGCCGGCACCGTTGCGACTGCAAGAGGAGAATGCACTTGCCAGATACCTGGGAATCCAGGTAGGTAGTCATGATGGGACGGAATATACATGGCAAATGGCCAGAAAACAACTCACGGCACGTCTCGGTATGGCGATGCAGAAGATGATGACTGTGGATCAGAGAAGTATATTAGCTGGGGCCATCGTCATCCCAAAACTACTTTACATTGCCCGCCACTGTTGGCCAACGCCGGGGATAGTGACGCGATTCCAACGCATGCTAAAACATTTTGTGTGGCACGCTCGGTTCTCTACGGATCGAATGGAAGGGCGAGCATGGTTAAATAACTCAGTGGCCCAACTTCCCCGCCCTCAGGGCGGGCTGGCAGTCCCAGACCTGAAACTAGAACTTCTTGCGATGGCGGCAGCAATGGCGAACAACTGGGCGCTCATGGCGCAGCCGCAGATGAGAATTGCAGGCGATATTTTAGCGCGGTCCCCGCATGGGCTCTATGCGGAGCCCCTCTACATATCCCCCAGCCAACCAGCACCACGGCAGAGAGGCATGCCACTCTGCTCCACACTGCTGGAGACGGGGGCACAGGTGTGCGCTGCCCACGGCGGGGTCAGCATCGTGCCCAACAAGGCAGCGATGGTCGGGGCATTAGCTGCTCTAATGTACTTCAGCGGGTCAATTGCTACGGAATGGTGCGGAAGGCGACTCACGGTGGATCTGCGAGCACTCCGCGGGTCGGTGAGTCAAACTTACATAGCCGCAGAAAGTGCGCAACATGGCACTTTCTGCGGTGAGTGGCTGCCGTACGTGTCGTTTACGAGCCTGCGACTCTACAGTGAGTCAGGCACACTAATCAACCCGAACACCAGGTACCGAACGTTATGCTCACCAGGGGCCACCATCAAAGATGCGGTCCACTGGACATGGTCGGAGCCCGGCCGTATGATCGTAACGGCGCTCAGCCCGAGGATCACTGCGGGNGTCAGACGCCAAGTGAGCCACCTCATGGTCTTACTGATTCTGAACTTCCCCTCCCTACTCAGCAGAGGTGATCACAGCGGCGCGATCCGCTACGCTGTCAAGGAAGACGCGTCCTCCATTACAACATTCACGCATAGGATTGACGGATGGTGGATGAGGCCACTGTCGGCAGAGCTGAGCACTGGAGAAGGGAGCCCAGCAAGATCGCATCGAGAGTTAACGGAGAGAATTGATGCGATTGTGAGCCCCAACTACAAGTTGGCATGGGTCCACCCTCACCCCCAGATCTCAAGGATGGTCTGCCTGTGGGCAGGCAAGCGGCGCTGGACCACCGGAAAAAAGACATACAAACAACTTTTGGCTGCGAAAACACACCAGAAGTCGGCAAAGCGGGCCATGACCAAAGCCACTGCGAAGTGGAACGCCATGTGCCCCGAAATAGCCACGGGCTTAGGCCGACTTACATGGGGGAGCATCAGGAGAATTGTGGGGCTCAATCCGTGGGGGGAACAACTCCTGCTACGGATTAAGCACCACGCACTGTCTGTCTATAATCCCGTCTCAGCCGGACTTGGGTGTCCGCACCCGGCGTGCATACGGGCGAGCAAGGTGGATTTACTCCATGTCTTTTGGACGTGCCCGGCTGCACGCCAACTACGACACCAGTTCATTGCCCAGTG
>KE589962.1:0-15791 GCA_000443045.1 Phytophthora x cambivora | reverse complement strand
AGCCTCACACCACCGACGGCTTCCTGCGCAAGGGCCAAGGAACAGGAGGGTCGGTTGATCTCGAGAAAACACTCAAGGTCGGTCGGGTCGGTAGCTGCAAAAGTCGATACTTGAACGATGCCGGAAGTTCACCTGTTTCGTGCTATTGAACCACTTAGGGCGACAAGCATGAAAGTGGATCTCCTCGTTCGCGACACCAGCAACCGGTAGCATTTAGGGAACGCTCCAACCCACCGGACACTTCATTCAGAAGGTTCTACGAGCGCGGAGACCTACCGATCCAGATCGACCACGGCGGCGTGCGCAACATGGTCGCGTGGAAAGTGGACATCACGAAGGTAAGGCGCGGGCAATGAACTGAAACATTTCGTGTTTTTCTTAGGTCTAACGCGGTTTGTGCAGCTCGATTTCCACCACTACCTCCCGATTTTCTTCGATGGACTTCGTGAGGTGGAGGAGCCCTACGCGTTCCTGTCGGAGCAAGGCATCAAGGACATGCTCATCAACGCCAGCAACAAAGTGCTGCCTGTGATCCCGCAGCTCATCATCCCAATCAAAAGTACGTTGAGGTGTGGGCTTGACATGCTCGGTCGCTTCGATCTCATGCTTAAAAACCTTCTTGTGCTGACAGACGCCCTCAACACGCGCAACGCGGGCATCATCGTCAAAACTCTGCACATTCTGCAGCTCATGGTGACCTGCGAGTCGGCAGCACAGCCAGGTAGCGGCCCAGGGCTCATCGGCCAGGCACTCGTGCCATACTACCGGCAGATTCTCCCTGTGCTCAACATCTTCATCCGCAAGAACGGTAGGCTATTGTACGGCTTCTTCTGTTGGACGTAGCAATGATTGACTGACTTGGCATCACACAGACAACATCGGCGACTCCATCGACTACGGCCAGCGCAAGCAGCTGAACTTGGGCGACCTCATCCAGCAGACCCTCGAGATCATGGAGTCTCACGGCGGCGACGATGCCTTCATCAACATCAAATACCTCGTCCCCACCTACCAGAGCGTGTGCGTTGGATAACTCGCACTACTAGCTCTTTGACAGCGAGCAAGTCCAAGACGAGCGTAGAAGAGTGGAAGGTATTAGATAACACGCGCAGTCGAAAGCGATGAAAGTATAGCAACAAGAACATCTTATCTTACGGCATTCGTACATTGATCGCTTCGGCCTGAGCCTGCACGGAGGGAGTAAAACTTACAATACGTTGCTGCAGTTTGTTAGAGTAAACCATTCCTTCTTGTACTAGACGCTGCTGCTGACTTGGGTCGGGGTTTTACTCGTGGGGGCTCTCGTCTGCCTGTCAATGACTGTGTATTGCTACTACCTCGACTGCTCGCCAGCTCTGCTGTCTGCGTCGGCAGCAGCAGCTTCCGTCCATCCAGCTCAGTGGGGACCTCGTTGGTCTCGGGGACTTCCTGGTTCTGACTTCCATTCGTCTCCACTCGACTCGAGCCTGCACTTCGTGCTGTTCCGGTGGACTTGGCCCCGAGTTCTTCATGCCGTCGAAGTCTCCGCTCGAGCTCCTTGTTGGCTCTCCGATACGTGTTGAGCTCCGTCACCAGCGACGCATTTTGGTAGGACAGCGCTGCTGCGAGTTTGTGTTTCTCTCGGTTGCCAGCTTCCACTTGTCGCCGCAGCGAGTGCTTGTTCTGCAGCAAGAAGCGGTTTTGGCGATGAAGTTCGGCGTTCACCTCGTCGGCCGAGTCACCGCGAGCTTGCAGCGCGTCCAACTGCCGCGTCAGGCGCTTATGCAGACGCCCGATCTCCGTCACGAGAGTGCTTTTCTCCTGCACAGCGCTACGTCGGACGAGCTCGCCGAGCTCTTCTTGCAGCACGACAATCGAGTGTCGGACGTGCTCCAGACGCTTGAGTGCCGTCTCCAAGTCGCGCGCGTGCTTTCGTGCGAGTGTCGAAGTCTCGACACGCAGGCGATCGCTGACGTTTGCCTGCACCACAACCTCTTGGTTGGCGTCGTGCAGCTGGTTGAGATGCTCCTGCATGTGAGCCAACTCGCGGTCTTTGGGCAGGATGTGCTTCTGCAGCAGTTCGAGCTGCGAACGATGCACGCCGTCTACGCGCTGCAGGTTCTCAAACATTCGTCGCTGCTCCGCGAGCTGCGCCGCAGTCTCATCTTTCTCGCGCATGACCCGCTTGGTGAGAGCTCTCTCATCCGCCAGTTTGTCACGGAGCAGCTCAATTTCGTGCACGCGCTCGCCGTAGTCGCAGCACATTTGCTGCAGCTCGCCGTCCTTCTGGTTCAGCGCGCTGAGCAGCATTTTGACTTGTTGATTCAAGGCGGCGGCCTTCCCATGCTGCTCCGCGAGCTGCGTTGCCCCCTTTTGTTTCTCCCAATCGATGGAGGCAGCGAGCAACCCCATCTGGACGAGTTGGTCTTGGTCTTGTTGGCACAGCACTTCTCGCAGCTTCCTCTGCGTCACCTCCAGCTCGTCGGTCAACTTCTTCTGCGTCGTGTCATACTGAGCTTTGGTCTCTCGAAGCTTCCTCCTGCCGTCGTACTCGAGCTGCACTTCGCGCTCTTGAGATCGCTTTTGCTCGTCCTCCACGTCCAGCTTCGCTGCGTGAAGTTGTTCGCGGAGCGAGTCGCGTTCCGTTTGAAGTTTTTCTAGCGTTACCAGGTAGTGATCCTGCGCCGATCGCGCGTCTTCGGACAATGAGCGCAGCTTCTCTTCCCGCTCGTTGATAGCCCCGCCTAGTCGAACACCAAGCTCTGCACGAAGCTCTTTCTGCTTCTCTTCAGCCGTCTTGGCCTGGGCAACGAGCTGGCCCTGCAGCGTGTTCTCGAATCGGATTCGCTGCTCACTCACCAGTCGAGTGAGCATTTCGTTCTCCATCTTGAACTGCTGGAGCTCGCTGTCCAGGTCAAGCAGCTTCAGCCGAGTCAGCTCGACCTTGTTGCGATCGTACACGGCCAGCTCCTCTGGCTGGCAGATGCCAGTGAAGGAGTTGACGGACAAGTCATGGAGGTTCTGGTCGTCTCGAATGGCTGTCGCTAAGGCTGAGGAGCTCTCCCCATTCCCCAAGTTCTCCCGACACAGTTTACTCGCTAGGACGACGCCATTCCGCGCGTTGGAAAGCAGCAATCGTGACCGGGACGCGTAGAACAGACCCACGACCGGAGCTGTATGCAAGTCGACACGCTTCACTGCGTGGGTGAGGAGGATGGTCGAGTGGCTTTCGTTTCTTCGAGGACCGCGTTTCCAGTTGAACAGCACCACAGAGCCGCTCGCTGTACCAGTGAACAGCAGATTTGAGTACACCGAGCCATCGCTCCCCGTGCTAGCGCCCAAGCCTGGTCCTGCCTCGAGAGCTGTCACCTCGAACGGCACATTCTCGCCAGCACCTGAGCCACTTGCGCTATGAAGCGCATCAAAAGCGAGCTCACCGTTCACCCACGCTCGAATGACGCATTGACTACTGCCGGCTCGCTTGTTTAAGCCGGTGGCGTTGCGCTTCTCGGCCACGAAGACTGCGTAGTCGTGACTCTCGCGGTCCATGTAGCTGCTAGCAAATGCCACGATCGCATTGCCCGGCGCAAGGGTCTGTGCCACGCTGTGTGAGACCACAAGGTCTTCGACTTCGCCTCCAGACTGCCACTGCAACTGACAATGACGCAGCTCCCCAGCAGCGTCCACAGCGAAGAAGCTGCTGTCGTGAACAGCCCAGCGGAACACTTCAACTGTGTCACGGAACTCTCGGAAGACGCCGACGAGCTGCGGTTCGCACTGCACGCGCGATAAACTTCGATACACGAACACAGCCTTGTTGGTCGCGTGCACGGCTGCAAACAACGCGCCACTGGGACTGTACTGCGCGAGCGAGAGCTGCTTCTGCGGCATCTCGAAGGCCAGACGCAGCGAATCGTGCAGCACGAAGAAGATCTGAAGCTTGGACGAGAACGTGACCAGCAACTCGGACCCCGCGGGGTGGATGTCGATACTCAGCGGCGCCTGTTGTTCCAACGGGTGCGAGATGAAGCACTCGTGGCAGTCTGTTTGACTCCACACATGAACTGCTGCGTCTCCGTCCGGGGCTCGACAGGCAGCAGCAAAACACGGACGTCTTGAGGCTGCGCACAGTCGCTCCATTTGCTGTGAGAGCGGCGTGGACGACAACAGACTCAACTCTATTGTCTCGTCATCGCCACGAAGGAGGCACATCTTGCTCAGGTCGTACGCGCCGTAGCCGTTCTCAGTGCAGCACAGCAGCATGGCAGCCGCAGGGTCCGTCGCCACGCTTGCAATGCGCTCGCTACACGGTACAACAAGCAGTTTGTGAGCTTGTCAAGCATGACGCAGGAGTCCTAGGCGTCACGTACGTGTGTGGGACGCGCATCCGACGCTGGAGATGCAGCTCCTTCTCGTTCGCCTTCAGCATCTTCGACGCCACTCGGACAACCGAGACGAGCCCGTGAGTGCCGCCTACGACGACCCCTTCGCCGCTGGTGAGCGGACTCATGCACAACATCCGCCCCAAACCTTTGTGGACTGCTCGAAGCGTCTGGATCAACTCCGCGTTCACGATCAACTGCACGTCGCCGTCCTCGAGCAGTCCAACCAGCACGTCGTCAGGCAACCACGCGTGATCCGCGTAGCTCACGACGTTCTTGACCCTCGTCTCGTCACCAGACTTGAAGCTCGCCAGCGGCTTGAGCGTGTACTCGCAGAGCGTCCAGATCCGCAGCAAACTGCCCCCGCTCGTGGACAATTGCGCCATGTCGATGACGTTGAAGCGCACTCGAGACACTCGACAGTGCACGTCCGAGAGCGCGATTTGTCGGCCACGGCCCCAGTCCCACACGCCCAGACTCCAACTCGCGTTGGCAGCCTGCGCACTCACCAGCTTCCCGTCGGGGGACAATGCGGTGCCAACGAACTTGTCCGTCCAAGTCACGACCAGCGCCTTGAGCAGCGCAATGCGGCGCGTGCCTCCACTTCTCATAGTAGTTGACTCGGTCTTGTCGCTCCTTGCAGCGACGCTGTAGACGGAGATGGAGGCTGGTGAGCTTGAGCTGTCCGCAACTCCATCGTCGGCTTTGACTGCTGCTCGACAGACTGAGAGGTGGTGGCGCTTCCCACACAAGGCCATCGCTGTGATCTCTCCGAGAGGAGCCGACGCTTGCTCCTGTGGAGTCACGAAGCTCAACTCCTGCGTCTGCGTGTTCTGCAGCACGACGTACTTGCCGATGACCAGCACCAGCTCGTGGCGACTCAAAGGCAGGATGACGTCTCGGAAGGACGTGTCCAGCCCATTTCCATTCACAGGCACCAGCGTTGGTGGTGCTGGGGCCTCACCAGGAAGCGGAACAACATCACGCATGACTTACAGGACGAGCAAGAGGGCGCTAGTGTTCATGTGCCGCGTTGTCACCCCTATAAATACGGAGTACTGCGATGGTGCTCCGTCCCATCGATCGATCACCTTCCTACCTGCTCGTACAACTCGAGACGAATGACGAGCCCCACGACCAAACCGATGCCTTCTCTGCACTTGACGATCCGATTGCGGCTCGATACGCTCAGACAGCAGTGCCACGAGGTCTGCGGCGACAGCGCCGATGGTCACGTGAGAAAGTTTTCCACGACTGGGACGACTACCCCGCACCCCATGCACGAGTTCTTCTCGAGCGTGCAGCTGTGGAAGGAACGCTCGTTGCATCACACACTGGAAGCGCTGGACAAAGCAGGCTCCTCATCCATGGACAGCCACATGGAGGCGATCGAGGACCATGAGAAGGCTGCTAAACTCCTCTTCGACTTGACGCGAGTGTTCCTCGACCGAACGTGGCAGAGCACGAACGCTCTTCTTGACGCCTTCGCAGATGATCTAGCTGGTTTGGTGGACGGTATCGTTGCTTCTAAGCTGGAAGAGCAGCGGTTGGTTCACGAAGTCTCCGTGAGAAGTCTCAAGGAGGAGAACCAGCGTCTTACTGAGGCGCTACAGGGGCTGAAAGGTGTGAATGGAGACCTCGAGGGCCGCCTGGAAGTGATTGAGAATACTCCGAATGCTGGGGGTGACGCCGTCTTGTGCAACAAGCTACGCAGCAAGCTGCAGAGTCTTGTAGTCCGACAGCACGATCTCTCAGTAGAACTCCAAGATGCCGCTCGGGAGCGTTTGAACCATCGGCGAGACCTGGAGAAGACGAAGACTCGACTGGCCGACGCGCAGAAGGCCTTGGCGCTGACACGTGCCATGCACGAGAAGGAGACCAGGCAGCTAGCAGCAATGATTCAGCTCAGCCACGCGCAAGTTCGCCAGGTCTTGGAGGCGTCACAGAAAGCGAGTGAGAATGGGGCAGACTCGAGGCACCAGCGACAACTAGAGAGGTTTGACCCGCTGTCGGGATGCATGATCGTGCACTTGGCCCCCCTAGCAACGCCACAGACGCCCCAAAAGCCACACGGATCTCCATCCAGCCCTTCTCCTCGACGAGGAAGCTCCCCCGTCCTCGCAACGTCCCCCGTCCACGGACAGAGCTCACGACAACGACTTGAGCGACCCAAATCTGCGACTCCAGCGGGCAGAAGACGGACTTCAAGCGCTTCCACCAGTGGCGACAAGACTCCACCTTCATCCTCCACACTCTTTCGACGGGTAGACGGCTAGACNATCGGCAAGAAGCCTCCCGGTTTCTCGCCCTCTCTGCTCGTTGGCTCTTCCTGAAGCTGCGGGTAGTCCGCGATTTTCTTCCTCGTCTCGGACAAGAAGTCTGCGTGCATACGCAGCTCTGTGCAGCTCGTGACAGGCCTCAAGCCAGTCGATCCTGAACTCTGCGGCAACGGCAGTGCGTACTTCCTGTAGAGACTGAAGTTGAGTGTTCCGTCCGAGCCTGAAGGTGGAGCAAGCGGCAGCGGCGCCGTGGAAATCGGTCGAGCGAGCGTTGTGGTGGCAAACCGCGCTTGGCGATCTCTGTCGCGCTTGAGACTGCGCCACTTGTCACTCCGAGACGACGCGAACGCGCGCACGGTGGACACGAATTCCTCCTGGAAAACCTCCGCGTCCACTACAGCAGCTCGGAACCCGTGCGCGCGATATTGGTTCTCCACGCGCTGCTGGCGAGTCTTCCGCTCCCGAAGCTTCTGCTGCTCCTCCACATACACGCGAGCTCCGTGCTCGCGCGCCGCAAGTGAGAACATTTTCTTGGGCGTGGCCCTCGCTGCCTGCAGTAGCTGCTGCACTTCCTCAGGCTTTCGCGTCTTCTTGTCGCTCACTGTCGCCACCTCAACGGGTGTCGTGTTGGGCCGACGACTGCGGTCGTTCCCGTGGTTCGAGACCAAGGCTCGGGCCGCGTGCTTCTGCTTGCGGTGCTCTCGCTTCATCTCGAAAATGTGCTCGGCCAAGTCCGTTTTGAGCTGCATGAGCTCGTCTTCGGCTGCCCCCAGGCGCTCGGTAGTCACCAGGAGCTCAGCTAGCGACGCGAGTTGCGCTCGATGGAACTGGTCGCGCTCGGCCAACGCAAAGTTGCGTTGCGAGTCCGAGATCGCTGCGGCCACCTCGGCCCGCTGCCAGTTCTGGGCGGCCTGCTCCTGCTGCTTGACGCTCGCTTGCATTTGGACCAGGACGTCGTCTCGGTGCGCTTTCAACGCGTTCGTGTCTTGCTGCGCTCGCTCCTTCGCTCTCTCGGCGGTGGCCAGCGCCACGCGCGACTCGTTGAGCTGCTGCGTGAGACTCGCTCTCTCCTGCTCAAGCTGCTGGTTGACTTCAACTTGACTGCTGAGCTGCTGCTGCGCGCGTTCGTACAACTCGAGCGTGAGGGTGTGCGCGCTCTTCTCCTCCGCGAGTTGCGTCTGCACCGACTGCAGTTCTTGAGCCATCGCATCAAGGCGACGGCGTTTGTCCTTGTTCTGCGTCTCGAGGTGCTGCGCGCGGAGCGTGAGGTCTTCGAGCTCGACGTGAAGAGCTCCGAGCTTGTCCTCCCAGACGCTGCTGCCTCCGCGCAGTCGGATGACCTCCGCTACTGCCGAGTGGCCCCAATGCGTTGCGAGATCTAAAGCTGTGCACCCTGCCGCGTTTTTCGTCTTGAGACTCGCCCCTGCCGCCAGCAGCAGCTTGGTCAAGTCCATTCGCCCCCAGAAGCAGGCGAGATGCAGCAGCGTCTGGCCGCCAGCGTCGAAGTGATCGACATCGACGCCAGGCGCGGCTATCAGTTCGGCCACTCGCGCGCGGTCATTGTCGAAGATGGCGTCTCGGATGAGCTCGTAGTGAGTCTCGGAGACTGTCGAAGTCGCCGGAGACATCGCCAGAGCAGCGTTGGCGCATGAATGCAGCACCCAGACAAGCTCTGCACTAATATTTTTAGTGGGGACAATCGATGATAAGGTTGATGGACATGGGGCACAGCACTTTTAGCTGTCGAAAGATAAGAACTCAACAGCAAGGTGGACACGTCGCTTAGACGCATTCGTGAACCCATGTCGAGATGCATCTAAGGTGATTCCAAGCCATCATCTATTTCAGCTGACACCGGTAGTCACCTTTGATCCAAGACTACGCAGAGCGTTATTCTCCGTTTCGCCCAGAACGGCAGCGCGTACGTGTAATTCGCCTCTGGAGTGGCGAGGCCATTCATCATGATGGAGGAAAGCGCCATGGGCGACTTCGCCAATCGGTGAGTGTGCGTGACAGCGGTCGAGTGCATTGTAGTGCGTCAATTGACCGCGTGGGCATTGTTCTGCTGCGTGCAGCCTCAAGCAGGAGTTCGAGGACCGCGATTCGAATGCCAGCGATGGAGACGAGTGTCAAGACTGGTTCGTGAACGACTCGCCCAAGCACGAGCCAGTGACACCCATGGACGAGGAGCCATCTCCCAAGCGTGACGGCACGAGGGGGGCAACGGTTCCGCCTGCAGCTCCAGCAGCCAGAACGACTCGGTCTGTGAGTAGCCCTGCACAGCCAGCAACTAAAACGTCACCTCCCGACACGAAGACAGTCGCTGACGAGGTTCGTGTCCTGAATTCTCATGCTTTAGGTGCAGCAAGTGGCATGTAGCTTACATGTTGTATCCGTTGTGGCGATAGCAGGAACGCGACGACTGCGACAACGTCACCGGTCCGATGGCTTTCTTGCACCACACACCTGCAACCTTCTCGATCCTCGTCATGGAACTAGCTACCGGTGTCGAGGTAGCAAAAGTGCCTTATGCTTGAATAGTGTCCAGCACTCAAACTTAGTGGCTCTGTGGCAGGTTCCTCGCTACGGGACCAAGTTCTTCCAGATCTACATCCCGCAGGTTCACGACAGCCAGACGGACTTTTGTCTCTTCGCGCGGAAGCGACTCAACAAGAACAAGTTTCGGTTCAGGTGATGAAAGCCATGCAATGGCTCCTCTTGCTGCACTACTTACACGTTGCGGTTCGTTGTACCTCGCAGCTTGGACGAAAACTTCACAAGTAGCTGGACGGATTCGTGCTACGGAGGGAAAGTTTTAATGACTCCATCGGCTGACACGAAGCGTTTTCGACTGCTGGCCACGAAGACAGCAGGGCGCGTACATTTCGACATCAAGCAGGAGGCGAGGAAGCAGGAACTCAGCGTCCGCTTAAACTCCCCAGTACGGTCGTCCGTCACCTGTTGCTATATGGCTGAGTAGGCTGATCTGACCTTGTGAGATGCAACGTAGGCTACTCGATTCCACTTCTTTCGAGCTCGGTCGACTTCCGTAGACAGCAAGACTGAGGTCTATCGCTCCAACATCCAGGTGAAGTCGAACGCTTCTCCTTCTCATCGGTGCTAGTTGACTGACTCAGTCCATTCATGCAGAAATTCATCAATCCAATGGCGGACGTCCGCTGCTCGAAAACCAACTACACTCTGTTCAAGATCGAGAAGGAGGGGGTGAGTGAGTGCATGGACTCGATGCTTCAAGCAACTTCCTGCCCATTTCGCTAAACATTTTGGGTTCTCTGTTCACAGGAAACAGGCATGCAGAAGTACGTCATCTCTTACATGCGCCCATTCTCGCTCTTCCTCAGGTAACAATTTGTAGCTGGCGCTATGATAGATATAAATGGGCTAACTGAGTGTGTGCCTGTATTGTACTGGGGTTAGCTGCTGTATCGCGGTCGGCGTTGAAGCACATCTCCTAGAATAATGGTGCTACACTCAGATCGCTGCAAAATATACAGCTAAGGATTTCACAGTAAGTGTCCCCGATCCAAGAACATGAACAGTTAGTTGTTGGGGCATCTACCGCGACAGGACTGCAGGGCGTTGCTTGAGCGACTGGCTGACCGACAGCATCATCTCGATTCCTCGCAGCTCGCGGACTGCGTCCTTGACCTGCGAGTCGGACTGACACAACTTGGCAAGCAGAATAGCCACGTTCTTGCGAGCGAGTCCGTCGGATAGATCTTGTAGAGCCTTCACCAGTACAGTCAGTGTACTTTTCTGTCGGAACGCCGTGTTGTCGACCGAGTCGCGGTCAGATTCCATGGCAATCAGGACCTTGACCACATTCCCAACGAGTCGCTCGCACGCAGTTGTCTCGCCACTTGGTCGGTGGTAGGACTTCTGCGCGTTTGCAAGCGTCACCACTTGAGTTAGGAGCGGCACAGAATTTCGCTCGCGCAGGAAAGCACGGACACTCGTCAGGTGAGCACACCAGCCGAAGTGGTACCAAATCTGCGCACAAAGCTGCCAAAGCTCGTCTGGAATCGCAGACGTTTTACCACTGAAGCTCGCGTTGGCAGATTCGCACACGGTAAAGAGCTTCGAGAGAAGTTTTTGCCCGGTGAGGCGACCAACCACTTCTTCCGCTGCCTTCTCGCCTCTGCACGAAGAGTGCAGGCGGCAAAGGAGACTGGCAGCTCGGGACAAAATGAGGGTCGACTCGGAGAAAGTCGACGGGTTTGCTTGCGTGAGAATGCTGTCAACGACGTCGACAGCGTTGAATTCGAGGAGGTCCTGCGTCCGCACATGCGAGGCCTCAGTGAACGAGAGGTTTAGCAGCGCGCCGAGAGCTCGTTCGCAGCACGCATAGTCCATATAACTTGGATGCCCCTTGCAGAAAACTTCCTGTGCGACTCGAAGCAAGATCTGCACGAGTTTGCGGCGAGTCTCCTCGCAGTTGTTGCCCTCGATGTCCCTGCGAATCGCCTTATCTGTCGACAAGTTGGTCATAAAGCCCAGCACATTTTGCAATGCAGCCACTGACTTGACGCGACGACTTGATTCTAGTGCCTTGACGACGGTCGCGAGACAGTCACCACTACGCCGACTAAATGTCTGAAGGCCAGCACTGTCACTGCTCAGCGTGAAACAAATGCTCGACGCAGCCAATGCAATTGCCGCTTTCGAAGCTCTTTCATCACTTGGCACATTCACTTCGTCGATGTGAAGACCCAACGCTGCAAACAGTGACGTAAGCACCTCTTCCGAGGACACCATCGCGTTTCGCCAGCTCTTAGACTCAATCGCCTGCTCCAGAAAGCGGATGATGCTGGCTTGGATTATCCATGAAGTTCTGGTTGTTCTGCAAGACGTTGTCTTCCCCATAGCTCCGAACGATGTCAGCATGAGCTTTCGAAAGTCTGCATGTTGGAACATTACCACTTGGTTGCGGGGCGTGTCGGTCATTGCAGCTGCTGCGCAGTTAATCATCGCGCTAATGATGACTTCTTCCGTTCGTTGACGAGAACTGTCGACCTGAGGTTCAGCTTCAGGTGAATCCAACGCAGTAGAAATACGAGTGCATAGCTTCTCCATCTCGCCGGACGTTCGGAACTTCGCGCGGACGTGCTCATTCCTCTCCATGAAAGGCAGTAGGAGGTCGTAAGCTACCCACGCATCCTGCACTCGACTTTGTTGGTCTTCCGCAGTTGGTTGCTCGTCCATCTTCTTGAACAATTCGAGCGCGAATCGTAGCTCCTCAATAGACGATGGACCGAGCGATAGTTTTCCAGGAGTAGACGTTTCGCTGTTCATGCGCTTGATGTTTAGCGCAGCTTCCAGCTCGCTGTTAGCGATCGAGTCCTCGTAGTCCCCCACGATGATCGAATGCTGCTCCGCAATGTCAGCATTTTCGCTGTCCAGTTCAAACGCCTTCCTCATGTCCTCGGCCGCTTCTTTCAGCTTCTCCTGTCGGTGCCAGGCCGTTGCTCGTCGAGACAGCGCCTTCACGTGGTTCTCGTCGACGTACAACGTGCGGGTGCAGAACTCCACGCAGTCGTCCAACTGCTCCAGCCGCAAGAAGCACTGCGCGATATTGGCGAGAACTGCCACGTTGAAGGGAGAGGCCAGCAGAGCCTCCATGTAGCTCTTGATGGCGTCCTCGTACTGCTTCTTCTTGTAGAAGCGATTGCCCTTCTGCTTCAAACCTGCACGCAGTTCAAATATACGTTCAGAGCTGGACAACAACAACAAATCACTCACGTGATTGTCTCCCGCCACTCACGCTCAGCAGCACGAGCCTTGTGCTCCTGGGAGCGCTGGCGCTCCTCCATGTCCTTCTTGAACTGGTTGCAGAACTCAGCGTTGTTGGTCTCGAACTCGCGGTTGCGCAGCTTCTCGAGCTCCGCCTCTCGCTCCGCCTTCTCCTGCAGCGAGACCGGGTCCTCCGGCACCCACTGGTCCCACAGCGAGTAGTCGTTGGCGTCGCGCGCCTTGTAGGCAGCGAGGATGCGGTTGGCCCAGCGCTCACTCTTGCTCTTCTCGGCCTCATCCTCGCCCTTGTCCTCGGCGTCTTCCATCGAGTAGCGCAGCTCGGCCTTGTGCCACCAATTGGTGCGCTCCTCCTGCTTGTCCTTGCGTCTGCGCTCCTCTTCGCGCTTGCGTCGCTCGTCCTCTCGCTGGACGCGCTCCCTGCGCTCCTGCTGCTCCTGCTCCGGCGTCTTGTAGCCCGGAATCTGCCAGTACCAGCAGCGTCAGCGTCAGCTGAGCCACAGCCCAATCCAGACATCGAGTGGCACACGCACATTGCAGTTGAGCGGGTCGAACGTGCCGTTCTTGACGTCGTCCATGGCCTTGGCGATCTGCAGGCGGCAAAAAAGCGTCCGCGTCAGGAGAAAGCGCCTGAAGTTGGTGCAGATGGACGTACCAGGTCCATGCGCTGGGCGAAGTCGTCCACTTCCTGCTGCGAGATGCCCGAGCGGTTCTCCATGTCCAGCGCCTTGATCGGGTCCATCGTTGCGGCTTCCACGTCGACAATTGCAGAGTGTACATGTAGCCATGTCAAAGGATCGCGTCTCTTCGTGCGACGTCACTCCAACGAGGTAAGAAGCCACTCAAGCAAGGGTCGCGTCTCTCTGCCAATCAAAAGACAAAATGACAACTGAAGAAGAAGTGCACGAGGGCGTCCCCTGCGAGGCGCCGGCCGCCGACGTGGCCCAAGTGCGCGAGGAGCTGGGCTACGTGCCCAACAACCTGGTCAGGGTGGCCGCCTTCGTGGCCGGCGACGGCAGCGGCCGCACGTCGCGCGCGCGAGAATCGGCCGAGCAGCGGCCAGCCACGCTGCTGCTCTATCCGCTGCGCAGTGCCGAGGACGCGTACAAGAAGAAGCAGCGCGCCAAGGTGGAGCCCTTCCCGACCATCTACTGGCTGGCCTCCACGGAGCTCAAGGCGCGCGTGTCCGCGCTCGAGGACCAGCAGCTCGTGCTCGCGCTGCAGCGTCGACTGGACGCCGACGACGCGGCCAAGCAGGTACGGCCAAGCAGAGCACTGGCCGCGGCCAGCTAACTGACTAACTGACTGACTGACTAGGCCTTGTTGACTATCCCTGCAGAAAATGAAGCAGAGCCACCGCGAGTACGCGGAGCAGCGCTGGTGCATGATGACGCCGCGCGACCTGGAGCTGGTCAAGGGCCGCCGGTGGGAGTTCTTCCTGCGCGATGTGGGCATCGCCGGCATCCGCGAGTACACGAACGTCAAGTGCCTGCACACGCACTACGCGCACTACCTGGCCACGGGCAACAACCTCGTGGGCGAGTGGGTGCAGGAGCTCCTGGACAGCGCAGCAGCGACCGAGCGGACGGAAGTGCTCTAGTCTCTCGATCTCCCCTTTCGAGTTGGGTAACACACACACAAACCAACCGACTTCATAGCTCCACCTCGTTCTTGTTGCGTCTGCCTCTCGGCGTCAGCTCATAGTGATAAGAGACACATACACGAGATACTACCTACCCGCAGTCCTGCACGTCCCGCGACGACACTCGTCCTCACCCTCTAGCCGCTGCCGCAGCACTCGGACTTGGACTGCGGCCGGTCCGCGGGGGCCTCTATAGACACCCGACTGGCGCCCGACGTCTTGCGCATCTGGTGGTTCGAGTAGTCGAAGTTGCGCAGAATCGTCGTCGCCGTCAGTGCGAACGCCTGCAACCAGAAACAACACCAGCGTCAGTCGGTTAGTCAGTCTACAGCAGCAGCAGCAGCCGTCCGACCTGCTCGACGTTGAGCGCCGTCTTGGCCGAGGCCTCGATGAAGTAGAGACCGTGGGCCGCGGCCCAGTTGCGGCCYTCGTCCTCCGTGACYTCTCGCTGGCGCTCGTCCACGTCGCACTTCATGCCCACGACCATGATCTCCACCTCGTCGTTGTGGCAGTTCTGGTGGCACTCCTGCAGCCAGCGGCCCAGGTGCTCGAAGCTCTCGCGCCGGCTCACGTCGTACACGAGCAGCGCGCCGTCCGCGCCCCGGTAGTAGCTGCGCGTGATGGAGAGGAAGGTCTCCTGGCCGGCCGTGTCCCAGATCTCGAGCTTCACCTTGCGCCCGTCCACCTCGAGCAGCTTGGCCCCGAACTCGACGCCGATGGTCAAGTCGTGGATGGGCTGGAAGTGCTGCTCCGTGAACTGCAGCAGCAGCGACGACTTGCCCACCTCCGAGTCCCCGATGATGATGTACTTGAGCGTCACGAACACCATGGCGGGCCTGTCTGGTGGTGGTCGCCCTGCTCTCTCTCTACCTCGTGAGAATGGTTCGGCCTTGAAGCGGCGGTATCCAAAATGGTTCTACGGTGGACGGAATGTAAGGCCGGCGTTGGAGATGCGGCGTTACAATGTGACGGATCACAAAAATGTCTTGAAAGCAAGATAAGGGACTCCATGCGTACCGTCCCGTACGTATTTTACCGGAAAGACTGCCACACCGAAAAACCAGAACATAATTTTCGAGAAATACATGTAGTATTGATTAGGGGTAGTCAATGTCTGCAGCAGCAACTAATTTCTTTTTTATGTTTTGTCAGCTTTTTTGCTTTACCGGTAGTTAGTGTTGTGAAGTCGAGTGCATATTGCTTGTATTTCGTAGATCAGCCTCACTCGCTGAACATGAAATTTTTGTCCGATGCTCAAAGCCTCCCTCACTGCTTGGCGTTCACTTCGATCGTGTAGTCATAGTCAATAGTAGGGATGACCGATTGGACGAACTTGAGGAAGAGGAAGAGGTACTGGTCGCTGCGGATTTCGTTGGCCAGCTGCTCCTCCGTCTCCTTCTCCCCTGGCTTGCGCGCTTTCAGGTTGGCAATGATGCGCTTCATGACTGCGCCGTGCTGGCACGGGTGGATGGAGGCGTGCACGAGCGAGCTGCGGTGCGGGTGCGGCTCCATGGTCACTGTGCGGTTGGCGTAGTCCTGCATTATGTCCTCGAACATCTGGTCGCCGCTCAGCGGCGCGTTGCGCTCGTCGTAGCCAAAGAGCCACACGCGCGGCGTCTGGTAGTACTTGTCGTACGTGATGGACAGGTCGTACGTGCGGGTGCGTAGGATGGCGTCGTCCGCGTCGTCGGGCTCGCTGGCCACGAGGTAGCTGCCTGCCGCGGGGCCGAGCGCGGCCTC